>JASFCX010000047.1:0-26126 GCA_036937015.1 Crucibulum parvulum | reverse complement strand
CCCCAGCTGCCTCAAGTAAATATCCTGCCCACCACAGAGCTAATTGCACGAACGTCAGTTATTACAGGAGTTGTTTGCATTGAATATTTTGTGATTTTGACTACTGCATCTTGGCCATTTGTAATGCAAGGTGTAATGAGCACCAGAATTTGGGTAGTACCTGCAAGATCAGGACCCCAGAAGTCATGTTCTGGAAGCTCACAAATAAAGATCTGCTCCAATTGACTGTAAAAAATTTCATGGGTTGTTGTAAGAGTGGTAGAGCTCTTGCTGCTCTTCTTCTTTGTTGACACAACTTCCAGTTTGTACTAAAGAAATATCAGATTTTTAGTATATCAGATGATTATGGATTCTCACCCAAACATATGATGTGTTACATTCTAGTTCCACATCTCTACCCCCTCTGTCTGCTGAACATCTAATGGAATCACCACTACTTGCAATCTTTACTTTTCCCCAGGTAGGCATAATTTCTGGTAGGTGGTGGATGATGCTCTTTTGTGCTTTCCCAGTCATGGCTGAAAAGTATCCTGCAATTTTTTGTCAAACAATATTATCTGGCTTGAATAATTTATGATAGGGAAATCCAAACATTGAATGTGGATCTTAAAAACAAATTAATGATTGTCTCAGCTGCTCTCAATATAAAGTTTAAAACTTACAGTCTTTATAGGTGTGCTGACCATCAATTGCTTTTTTTTTTGGACTCTCCAATTTGTCTTTAAGGTTGTACTGGATTTCAACTTGGTCCAGGTATGCTTTATGCAGCACTCAATTTGCAAGATCTGCCCAAGGACTCTTTTGAGAGCACAGACCAATTTTGAGGTATCCACAGAAGTGGATGTTGTCTGGAATATGTAACAGACCATGTATTGTTAGGGTGCAAGTTGATAAGGAAGATACTGGAGATATTGATTATACAGGAGAAAACTATAATGAACATGAAACAGATGATATTATTAATTAGAGATTGATATTTCTTTATAATTTATAATATTATAGCTGTATACAATATATATTTATATCTGATTATGATGAAATTTTATATCAATAAGTTAAATAAATTAAAATAACAATATATAGAATTCACAAAAAAAAGTAAATCCTATCCAATCCTAGCTCAGTTCACTTGAACTCAGCTCAGACTCAGCTTGGACTCAGCTTGGACTCAGCTTGGACTCAGATTGGACTTAGTGAAAACTTCATAAACTGAGCTCAGACTCAGCTTAGACTGAACTCAGATTTTATTAATAAAAATGTATTGAATTTAGTGCAAATGAATTAAATCTCTAGTCTGAGCTTAGTCCAAATGGAGTCCAAGCAGTCTGAGCAGAATCCAATCAGATCACCTGGGGAGTGCAAAGTACTGCCAACAACATGTCACTGAGTTGGGTATGTGCTAAAAAGTAGGAAGTGAAAGATTAGTAGTAATATAGAGGACTCAAAAAATATACATACATGGTCTCCAGTTCTCTAGATGTTGTGATTCTTCAGTATTATCAGTGACACTTCTCTTTGGGTGTGATATTGTCATGAGCTTCCTGAAAGAGCTACATTATCAGTCAGCAAGTGACAACAGTATTTGTTACACTAGTGGGCATACCTTCTGTGCAACATTTTCTGGCAATTAAATTAATGTAAACTAGTTCTGATCCTCTACTTAATATGGGAGGATAGACTCTTAATGGTGATTCAAGGTTGCTACTACAGTGCTATGCATGTAAATAATGATTTACTCTAGGCTGAGGCTATAATTATAAGGTATGTAGCAAAAGTTAATTATATGTGTGACAGGAATCATTATCTTAAACAAATTGATAATAACAAATCATGGATTATCCAATTGCTTATTAAGAGCTTTTGGAAGTGCTCACTCAATGAATTTAAGGAAAACACAATTGGATCTGTACAAATAAAAGCTCTGATTATACAGTGAAATTCAACATGGCTAATTATTCATAGATGGGTCAATGAATCTAGTGGTTAACAGTCAATACAGTTATATTCAGGAGCAAGCAGAATGAAACCCACTGATAAATATTAGGATTATGTATAAAAACATAGTTATTGGGATGTGGTTTTACTGCATACCTGTACTTGAAGTTGCTTAACATCCTCAGCCAAGATTCTTTGTAGGCATTCTTTGGCAACCCAGGAACAAAGGCCCATGTCTCTTGTATGAGAGGAGGATAGCTGCAAATACAGAGATGACAGTGCTGCCCACATAGCTCATTCATATCCATTCAATGCTGAATAAAATATATACTGTCCATAGTTGATAACCAAAGATTGAGGTCACTCAATCTCCAGGAATGTGATATGACTCAATATTTAGGAGGCAATACATGCACATCTAAGTCACCAGGCAATTTGTCATAATCAGATTTGTCACTAGACATTCCAGCTGTGCCTAACTGTTGCAGCAATGGAACATACTGCTGCAAGCTTGGTGTAGTTTTGCAAATCTCTAGGTGTCTCTGAAAAAGCTTCAAGATTGTTAATAGATTTGCAACTGACATTTTTAGAAGTGATATAACATACATAGTATTTGTGGAGTCTTCTCCTTTCACATTTTAGTTCCATCTGTTGTTTATGTGGGGATTGTGATACAATTTCAAATTTGCTTTTGAGAGTCTTCACCCTTGTGTAGAAGGAGTGCAATACATCCTGGTATGCTTTAGCATTGTTAGAATTGATTGCATGTCACTCAACATAAACAGTATAAAATAGCTGAAATGCACTGGTGTTCCACAGGCCTTTGGATGGGCCATGTATATCCAATCAAAAGTTATCCAAAGAGCAGCATGGGTCCATATCAGCACCTTGCTTATGAGCAAGCATGAATTGTGAGTTGTAGGCATCAGCTTCCCTTCTGGAAGCAGAGTACATATGGATGTTACTACCCATCAATGATTTAAGCTGTTTTCATATACTGAGCTTTGAATTAATCAGATATAGCAGCATGTAGATCAAATCAACATCACTTACTGATACTACTTTGTTATCTTCAGCATGGCACTGGGGAAAGTTAGTTAGTCTTTGATTTCCTCATTCTCTTCTGGGAGTACAAGCAGATGTAGATTGTGGATCCCAATGCAGAGCATAAGAAGAGAAGTGGTTTGACAATTGAGGCATAGAGATTGATTCTTGTTCTCTCTTAGGAACCAAAGGGAGAGCTTAGGAAGAAGGGCTCCCTGAAAACTGTTGCACAGGGGGTTCTCAAGACTGATGTCTCCTTGGGAAATGATTTGAAGACTGAGGCATGGGGAATGATTCTCATTCTCTCTGGGGAACTGAATGAGAAACATGGGAAGGAGAGCATTCTGAAGATTGTTGCATGGGGGATTCTTGAGAATGGTGTCTTCCAGGGAAGTGATTTGAAGACTGAGGCATGGGGAATGATTCCTGTACTATCTGGGGAATGGAAGGGGGAACATAGGAGGGAAAGCATTCTGAAGACTGTTGCATGGGGGTTAGCTCTCAAGAACACTGTCTCCTTGGACTACTGGAACCAGTAGATGCACTTTGACCCCATGTATCTTTGATTGCTGCTGCCAACATGTTGAACCCTGCAGATAAGTCATCTTGCATAAGGTTTATGTTGTTATTCATATCTTGTAGTTGGGCATTAAAATTTTGCATGTGTGACACTATGTTTGCCACAATGGGTTTCTGGAAAGTAATAAAAAGTAAGTCACATAGCAGATTGATTAATAAAACTGGTATATATTTCATATTTTGTACCAAGTACTCTGTGTTACTTGTTTCTACTCTGTAGTTACTTGTCTCCAGATTTCTAGTATTTAAAACCTACTTACTTCACTATGTAACCTTAGTTCAAATATCAATCTAGTCTGCCAAATTACTCTGCCTTGAGTTATCACCAACTCTGCACTCCTCTGTGGAACTCCTGCAGGGAGTTCCTCTTCATTGTTCAGAACTCCACTTTGAGTTCTGTCTTGGTTCATTCTTGTCCTTCGGAAATCCAGGGACCACTAGTGGAAAGGGGCACAGCACATAAGCTGAAGCCAAAGTCCCTAGTTTGCCTCAAGGCAATCTGTCTCTGCACTCTGCCCTTGTTATCTGACATCTCTGCCCCTAAGTCAGCCTATCTCCAGCACAGCACTTAACAAGAGGTGATGGAGTAGGTGCAAGCCAGAGTCCTGTATTTCCAACCCATTGTTGAATCTATCAGTAGAGCTGGATAATGATGCTGACATAAAATAGTATTCCAAGGACTGCTCCTTGCTTCTCCTGTCTTCATCATCACTGCTACTCAATGCATATGCATTGTCAGGCATGGCATCCATGAGATGAGGCCTTGATGAAGTGGAAGGCCCTAGATCATGAGGGGCTGCCCTAGAACTAGCTATCCTCCAATGGGGAGAGCCTTCCATATTAGCATGGGAATTGGGAAAGCTGGCAATAGTATTAGCTTTTCAATGAGGAGAACCTCCAATACTGTCATCCTTCCAAATAGGAGAACAAGGAGTACTGCTACCCCTAACTCCTTGTCTCATGTGAGAACTACCCACTTCAGCAGCTGCAGAATAGGGTGCTAATCCATGTATTGACAAGGAACTAGGAAGTCTGGGAGGATTGGTGGTAGCTCTCTTGCTAGAAGAACAGATTGGTCCTCCTGTTGCTGTACTAGGAGCATGACCTGCTATGCAAGAACTAGCAGTAGCAACTTCATTATGATTGCCTATAGTATGAAGAATTGAATTTAGCATGTATTTTGACAAGAACCAATACACTTACAATTCACATTTGAACCATACAGCTCTTGCAGGCAATGAGTTAGTGGCAATCCTGTGGCCAGGTGTGATGGCCCTCCCATTGAGGTACTAAGGGAATGGCCTGCTGTTCAAGTAGCACTAGTAGTAGCACTCTTGTTATGGTTTCCTAGGCCTATAGTAACACCAATTAACTTGGCAGATATTTCAGCAATATTCAACAAACTTACCAGCTGAATTTGACCCATACTGCTCCTGCAGTTGAGAAGTCAAGGAAGGAGGTGCTATGAACTACTACTGAAAAAGTGCCCATAGAGTTTATGAGAAGGACCTACCTGTAGTGTTCCTGCTGAAGGGTGTTCCTCTTGGTTTGGCTCTAGGAGTATGACTTGTTAGACTTGCCACATCACCATCCAAGGATAAAGAAATGAAGCTATCTTCTGGGGTGGATGCAGTACTTCTTGCAGACAAGAAGCTTGTGCCACTGCCTGATTGCAAGGGAGGTATACTAGAGCAAACACTGTCCATGGGTGAAGCACTATAATGAAAGACAAGTAATAAGATCTAGTCAGTGGCAAAGTCTTTGATGAAAGGACATGCTTATCTTATCATATCTGTATTCTGTCATGTGTGAGAATGGTGCTTATCACTGTGATCCACATATGCATGGGCAATCATGAATTGTACATCAAGTTCAAGATAGATATAAGCCCTGTGCCAACTTAAGATGTTGGAAGGGGGCATTGAGGGAGAAGGTGAAGAAGATATGGAGGTAGCAGTGTCCACAAATGACTCACTTTACTTCCTTGTTGACTAGTTTTGCAATTGTTGCCTGAGACATTCCTGTATGTTTGAAATACAATGTATCTATAGTTCTTCTGTCCTAAGTATGTGCGCAGTGGCTCAGGCAGTTATTTGTAGTTATGAAATGATAATGAATGTACTGCCCCATTTTTGATCACACTTATTGATCAATGACTGACTATCTAGATCTGCAAAGAGTGTTTCTGTCTTGAAGGCTGTATTGGTGGTGGCAAGTATTGCTCCAATGCCTTCTATGTCACCATTGGTAGTCTGTCATTGGTCTCAGGCAATACCATGGGGTGGCCATTGGGGCTTGTTGGTTTTAATCTGAATGTGACCATGATGGCAGCTGCTTGTGCATAGACCTTTGTATCTGGATCTGTCAGTGTATACACATACATCAGATAACTTGGCTCCCTTAGCTTGTATCAATGTTTTTTTTTTGCTATCTGCAACTCCCTCCACTGATGGCCACACATAGCCTCAGGCAGATATTGACACAGTAGCCTCATCACCTATTCAGTGGTTGACAAATAATCAATCTATTTCTTAATACTACAAGAGTACAAGTTCTACACTAAGAAATACAACATAATTTGACATGTATGTAACATGTCAATGTGGAGGAAGAAGAAGAGTATGAGAGAGTTCAAATGATTCATATGAATGATTCCATTCAGTATAGGGCAGGTTAATATGATGCACATGCACTTACCTATGTAAGCATTTGCTAACACCTGAGTACATGCCATTGGCTCCCCACAAATAAATTTAAATTAAGGGATTGATGGTATCTTGTCATCACCATACCTTGTGTCCATCAATGATGGTGTTGCCACTGCTTTTCTGCCTACTGCCTGCCCCTGTCAGTCCCTGCTCCCTTAAGCTTCTGCTCATCATCCCCCACAGTGAGCACAATACTTATGTAATAATATGGATAATAAATTGCAAAAATAAATATGAGTAAATACAATTTGGCTGGGTGGCTGGACCCTTGATTTGCTGCCTCAGCATCAAACCATCACTGATTGTCATCACTGTTTCCAGTGCCCATTGTGCTGTCATTGTTGTCATTGTCTCACCCACTGTTGATTGCTGTCCTCCAGTGCCCTCCTTCCTCCATGTGCTCTCCCTGCTTGCACCCTTTACCAAAATGGGGCAAGATTGGATATCTCCAGGGTTCTATTTTGTGCAACATGGGATCCACCTGCTCATGACCTTATAAGAATTACCATAATAAGATAGTGGCAGAAATCTCCAATAATCTATTTTTATCTGTTATCAAAATGTGATTAGATTTAACCTGCCCTCAACTTAACAGAAATGTTCATATACATCATCATACTTGTATTGCACTCTCTTCCCTTCCTCTATATGAGGTACATGTAAATATGAATGTAATTATAATTCTATAAGTAATACCTGCATATACAATAACTCACACTAATAAGTACTAGTACTCTATGCAACATAAATTAATTGACAATACATGGTTATCTAGTATTAGCCTCTTGTGACAACAAATGTATGTACATGTGCTTGTAATCTCTCCTTATCACTAATGGGCCTAAAACTTCAGAAACAGACTGGGGAGCATTTGACAATGGCTCAATATTGAATTGAAATTACACTAACATCAATGCCAAAGAAAGTGGTGCCATGCTCACTTTGGAGGCTCAACACCATGCCCATACAAGACAGTGATAATCCTCATAAACAGTTAAATCTTCATCCAAATTGTCAATACACACAGTTCACATACAGGACAGGGAAGTTCATCTGTAATCACTTCCCAGCCATAATAATTTCTTGATGCATCACCTCCTCAGGCTAGAGTTTGCCTTTGATGTTGATGTCTCCAACTTCTTCCCTGTGGGCTTATCAGTGCTTTTTACCTCTTGCTGATGGTGGTTCAGCCAAGTACTCCACCAAAAAAGCTGGTGTGAAGCACAGAACTGGTTCCTGGAATATCTGCCTATATGCCTATATATATAATTTGATCACTGGCTCATACTGCAGCTTGATCTACACCTCAAATCATTTATATATTTCTCTGGAATGACCCATTATATTATTGTTCAAGATACTCCAGAGCTACACCAGCAGATTGTCAAGCTGTACATTTCAGCATTCCCAGCATCTAGAACTCAGTGGTATGTTCTTGATTCTCTTCTTTGGCACTTCTTCATTGAGCTAATATTCTCTAGCATTGAAAATATTCTCATGGCATCTCTGAGCTATTGAATATTCTGCTCTCATCTTTTGCTTTTCTTCTCCCTGACATGAAACCATGGGAACTTAAGACAGTTTCTTCTCTGTACCCACTACCCCTTGTTCAAGATTGCACTATCAATTCCTTGCATGATCCTTGATATGCTCACCTGCATCTGTTGGAAGACACAGGCAGAGTCACTAAGGAGTGTTGAGGTATTGGTAACAAAGGTTTGAGGATGTACATCTATTACCAGCATACCTATTGTAAGCTATTATGTTACTAATTATTTTCAGCTGTATCTGATTGTGCTGTAGATCATTTCCATGTTCACATCATTAGTGTTAACTATGAAGGAGGATTATACATTAGCCATGGGCAGACTCATATTTTGGATGATGTCATCTCTCTTGTATGTTCTTGAAACTTCTCCACCCACTCCTCTACTTATATGAGTATATACCCAGCTGGAACTCAACACCACCACTGATCCTGGAATCTTTGAGCACCTCACACTCACCTATGGTCCAGGAGGTCAACACAGTATCTTCAACCTATGTGCTCTGCTATATTCCCTGGAAGACCCAAAAGACTGACTTTGGCAATATTGATAGCTTCAGCAATCAATAATCAGAGGTATATTGCCAAGATGAAACAATATTCACTGCTTGCCATTCCACCCCTGTTCACTATGTACACTGAAAGCACATGACACAAATGACTGCCATTGCCTAAGGTAACATTGACAACTCTCATAATGGTAGATACTCACAGCTCTGGTTACAGAAATCACATTGGGGCCTTGGCAATTGCCTACACAGGCAGCAGAATAGTTGACCCCCTCTGGATGTAATACCTTCAATCACACCACCCTTGCAAGGAATTGCACCCACCCAGGCAAAATAGTGCACTCAGTACATGATCCTCTCCTATTCAGGCCACTTTAAGCTTGTCACCCTCACAACCTTCATTAATTAGCAATGTGAATGACTATGCAAAACCAGTTAAACACAAATGCATACACCTCCCTGTGACTGCAATCCTGCAGACCACACAGCATGCTGCCCACCTTCCTGCCTAGCCCAAACATATACCTATTATCATGCTAACATTTCTGGTGAACTTTGCAGCATGACATCCCAAGTTCAATGCCCATGATATATGTAATGTAGTTTATCTTCATACTGCATGAACTCTAGATCTTACTCTTCTTCTTATACATATGTAGCACTGGCTTGCCAGAGTAAAGATGGATTAAAAAACAACCATCCTTTGTATTAGCCTACATTATATTAACAAGCTATTATGGTGGGTAATGTGTTGCAATCTTTATTGGGTGGTCACAACACTCCCGCACTCTGGGGAATCATGACCATGTAATGATCTTATCTCTGATAGCTTATTTTTAGCCTACCCTAAACTCAACAAAAATGCATAAGAACCTGTGCCAATGTATGTGCTGAGCTTTTTCCTTTCAAACAACTCTAATACATATATATACAACAAATATCAGTAGTAAATAATTTAGTGTTATCATTAGATATTTGCTTATTGATATAATAATGTCTGATTTATCATTTCCATTGATGTCCATGGTTCATGGTCAAGAATCATCATGCTGCCTAATTAAAAAAAAGTGCAATGTATGTGAATCATATTATCTTGAGGATCAGCTGTATTGATTCTTGAGAGTCTTTAGATGTCTGGAGCTTTTGCTTTTATAAATATAGAAGCAACAGTAGCAGATGACAAAGAAGAAGAAGAAGAGGTAGAGGAGATTTGTAAGTCCTAACCTTCATAAATAGACATTTCACTGATGTTATTCAAGCTAACTTCATTGAAAGCAATGATGAAAACCAAGATGAGGTGGTTCTAACCACAAATATGCATATAAAATAACTTATGGTGAAGGGAGATCACCCAGGCAATTTCATGGGATACCTGGCAAAGAAATATGTTGAAAAAGCATTACCCAGAGCTGAAAAACAGTGTCCCAACCCTTCTTGGCCATTGAATTTCTGGGAAGAGCTAGAGATGTCATCAAGCAAGTTCATCCCTTCTGAACAAACTTGGGTTTGCATGTGCAAGGGAAGGTATTGTGAGGATCTTGCCCTTGTAACCTCAGTATCTGAAGCAGATACACCTCTCAAATTAGATGTTGTCATTATGCCTCACATAACATACCCTTCTCAAGTCATGGGTCACAAGCAGAAGTGCCAGCAAAAGGGCAGATCTAGACCTGCACTGTCATTATTTGAGCCAGGAAAATGCACATTGGGATGCATCACCATTTGTGACACTGTGAATAAAATCATTGGTTACTCTTACCAAAGATGTGAGTTTGACAGCAAAGGATGGGAAATCATTAGGAATGTGGCTTTGAACATGTACCACTTGATAGAGGTAATTCCATCCATGCAGGAGCTCCTTGCCTTCAAATCCTGCCCATATGTCAAGCATGATATCTTCAATCAGGCAATGGAGTGGGCTGAGAGTGTGCAAGTCAAGTTGGATGACAAGGTCTGGGCTTGTCTTACCACTGGATTACATCTACAAGAGTGGGAGGCTATAGTCATAGACATGTTGGACAGGGAAGTGACAGTCTGGATACATCATTCATCCCAGGAAGTCTCTCTTTCCTATGCTCAAGGAAGGAATTTTTGGTTGGCAACAACATTCAAGTGGTTTGGGGAGCAGATAAAGGTAAAAGTGGCTGGGTCATAGGCATATTCAGACATAAAAACCAATTCATGACAGTATTCAATCACCAAGCAGTATGTTTCAATTTCTCATTAATTCCCAATCTTACATGTCATCCTACCAGGGTAATGACTTTGTGATTCACACTGCACTAATTGATTTCTACAACCATGAGTTCAGATTCACAAGCAAGGACACTTGCCACCACCATGGTGGATGCTTTAGGGAAGTGCATCAACATGAGAGATGATCCCTATAAGCAACATGCAGGCTTGCATGTTATGATTTGCAAAGGTCCAGAGAGAGGGAAGCAAGCCATTATTAAAACTGTTAACAGCCAAGAACTGGTGCAGGTCAAAATTCAAACAAGGTTGCTGCTTTCATCAAAACTATACAATGCTTCTTTGGAAATGCTTGGAATCTAGTATGTAGAACTGTTTTCATTTTTACTGCACACTCAATTATGTTCCTATTCAGTCAGCAAGGAAAATTAGCACCAATTAAAATGCTACCTCTCAGTATACTTTGTTCAGCCAAAGATTCATGGTGTGCACCTCCTGCATCAGCTATAGCTACCTGTTTAGGATTGTGAACCCCAGCTTACTCCACTCTAGTGCAATCTACAACCCCTTCATGGGATCCCAGTTTCTCCACTCCCCTCTGGAGTCAGGAATAGTGTGACCAGCTCTGTAAGGTTCACAGTCATTAAGCTAATGGATATTAACATTACACCAGCTTCAAGTTCAACACCTGGCCCATCTCCTTCACTAATATTGGCCACATCTTCTTTCATAGCAGACACATTATCTTCAAGTACATATCTTTTGGAAAACTAAGCTATCAAATCTAAGTAGTTTATGCTAGTGAACAACTGGCTGCACAAGCTCTTTGATGCAATTGAACAGCCAGCTTTTACTATTGTCTGCAATGGTACAGAAGGCCTCTTGAAGGGCAAGCATGTGGGCATGGTTAAGGTACTTCCCCTTCCATCAAAGTTTGTGGAGGTGAAGGTATCTGCTTCAAACTCTGCACAGATAAGCAGGGTAGATCTTGCATCACTGTCTCCCTGCATTCCAGCTGCCAACACAGTGCCAAAAGTAGTTGTTATAAATGACAACACTCCATATTTTGGCTGGGTGTTAAAAATTAAAAACCACTTGGAAGATGGAAGGTGCAATCTGATGAGTATAAAAAGGAAAGCAACCATGGAGACAGTAGCAATGCTTCCTCTGACCAATTTATGTACTCTGTGGTCCTAGACTTACATGATGCTGTTGTACCTTTATTATTGGGTTCATTTTAATTCTTAATTGGCAGTATTAAATATCAAGTTACTTGAGGTTATAATCAGATTTAGAACAACATTTACATCAGCAAAGAGGTGCATCAGCCTAGAATTTAATTATTAATTTTTCACAACATGAACATGTTGGGACACCTGACTATCCAGCATGTCATTGGCAGTGATGATGACAATGACTCCCTAAAACAATGACAGCAGCTCCAGCACAATGACACCATAATGTGACATCTGTGGCCCAGCATGATGAGTACTATACAGCTGCAGCACATATGATGGCATCCTCATATGAAGCTTAAATCTGCAATGACACTACATGCCTCAGCTTAAGGTGGCAGCAACAGCCATCTCCATCAATGCAAACACTAATATATTTGGTTTATATCTCCATCTACAAAATATTGCAAAGTAGATGAGAGATACTGAGTGAGACACAGGAAGCTTTAGTAGAATTTAAGAGTAAGAGAGCATTTCATTAATATTAATATATTAAACATTTTCTTATACTATATCTTTTGTAAATTCCTGGTGTTTTTTACATGTACACCAGATATATATATATACAAGCTCATTATGGGTAGCAATGAGCATATTGTCAAGCAGAACATCATTGATGGCAATGTTTAAGGTATTGGATCTGGTAAAGGGTGGAAGATATAAGCAGGCAGGAGTGCTCATGATCATGATCAACAGTGGCAGAGATGGGCAATGGAGATAATGATAATGGTGATGGGACTGACATGTGCCCAGGCAGCTGATCAAGGGTCCATCTGCCAAGCTGACCTCCATTACTTGTACTTATTTACATTTTATTATCTATAAATTAATATTTACATATATAGGCATTTGTGCTCATCATGATAGATGATGAGTAGAAGGGATGATCATGACAAGGGCAGGGGGTGGACATTGTCATCAATGATGGGTGGGAAGATTCAAGATCAATCTATATGTAGAATACTGATGTAGATTTAAGTCCGACTAATCTCAATCAAATTAAAATACATTCTTGGAGGGTATTTTGAATATGATCAAAATACATCCCATGTGAGTATGTTGAATGTATTTTAAAACCAATTGACAGATATATCTGGAAGGTATAATAAAATGCATTATAAAATGTATTAATAATATATTCTTGGGATGTATTTGTAATTTATAATAAAATATATTGAGAATGTATTTTAAATATATCTACTAAATGTATAAGCCAGTTCCCACAGTGATACTTGGATTTTATTGAAGGAAGTTGTTTAGTGCAAATATTTATATATATTTGTTAATATCTTGGATTGTAAAGACTGTAAATAGAAACATAACATGATTGATTGCATTAAAATTGGATAGGAATTGCATCTGCAAATTACAAAATACTGTTCTAGACACAAATCTTTTGAATTTATTGACATATCTTTGATTGTCCTTTAACTTCTTATTAATTTTTTATGATGTCATCTATTATTCTTATTTGTACTATTTTATTGGACAGAAGTAGCTCTTATTTGTATTAATTTGGTCTTGTCTAGTTCTACTTGATTGTTTAAATTTTATGTAATTTTACCAATTTATTTCAAATTTCTATAATTATTATAGCTAATATTATATGCAGTATTAGTAATAATAGCTCTTATTTTATCTGTTTTGGCTTGTCTAGGTTTATTTTCATTTTCCTAAAATTTCCTGAATTTTACAAATTTATTTCAAGATTTTATAATTCTTATCACTAGAGCTATAAGTAGTGTTAGTAACAGGAGCTCTTATTTGTTTATATTTGGAATTGTTTTGACTTATCTGGTTTTATTTGATTTCCCTGATTTTTTGACAAGTTCTAAAAAATACCACTTTAATAGTATTAAAACTGTGGATGATATTGGAATATGGAATGTCCTAAAGGAATCCTTGGAATTACTTCCATTCCATTCCATAATTGTTGTAATGATCTGAGAGCAACTGAAATGAATAGAAAATATTATAACAAATTTAGTTAATACACTCCACCTGGAATCCACTTGTAATCCAGGAATCCAGAGGAAATCCTTGTGGAAACATGGGGGGTGGTAAAGACCTTGGAGGAGGGGTGTTTTATTTCAACATTTGAGACTGCAAACAACCTTTTATCAATGTGGAATAGAGCAACACAGATAAACTAAAATATCTATCAGCAAATTGGAATAAAGATATGTGTCAAATTTGTAAATCACATACCAGTGCAATGCCAGTGACCTGTACATATTTCAATTTCTTGCTACTTCTGACTCCCAAGTGCAAGTTTTACAGACTGCTGACAATGTGTACATGCATTACTGACAATACCAGGGCTGTTAACCATGCCTTATGTGGTAAAATCCACATGGGTTTACTGATTAATGGGCATTGGGGACCTGCTACCAGCTTTGTAGCCCACACCATGATTGTCCATGATACATTAGTATTTAAAGCTGCTGTAATGCAGTGTACAATGTAAGCCTACTAAATTTATTTACTATTAAAATGAAGCAAAAAATACTTGATCATCATGGTCTCACTGCAGAAAAGAGAGCCATGAGAAGGCTTTTGCAGTCATCTTAAGTGCATCCATTTGGTTTAGGGTGGGCTGGGATTTACCCTGTGACTCATTCATGTGATTGTTTACAAACATGGCTGTCTGTCAGCTGTCCTTCAGCTGTTTTCAACAGGTAAATTGTGGCAAATACAAACTGTCTGATGCTTTGCCTGCCCTTAATACCCACTCGAAATTCCTCTATATTTGACCCACCTATTATTTAGGCAAAATGGCAACACATTTATTACTTGGATCCTGTAATGTAGAAACAGTTGATTAGTATGTTTAATTCTACTTTTGTATATACTCCTTTTATTCTTTCTTGTAGTATAAAAGGTCTCTAGATAGCATAGAAACACCTCAGTCAATTCATATCTAACTGAGGTGAGTTACAATGTACTTACTTATTTCATTTCTCTCTTACTGATTAACTTTGTAGCTCTACCTTTATTTATTCTGTTAGGTATAGCTATGTCTCAATATACTTAGTCAATTCATATCTGACTGAGCTCTACCTTTATTTATTCTGTTATAAATAATGGCAATTATCTGTCCCATACCCATCCCATCTGCACCTGTTTCTGATGGCTGACAGTTACAGGCTTTGAGCCGTCAACCCGTAACCATCAACCTGGAAGATGGGTATGGGTGACAGCCCTAGGCAGTGCTACTGGGATGGACAAAGGTCTTCACAGGGACTCTGGGATGACATGTTAACTGAAGATGAAATGGACACTATATATGGTGTGTACAAGGTGAGCACAGGTATGTAGTTATACAAGTACAATCTAGGTTGGCATATACTAATTATTCTTTTAGGGCAGTGAGGCCCAAATGGCCCCCAAACAACAGATCTTTTGTAGTGGCCAAAGCCATCAATCTGGAACAAATGTGGGTTAGCAGTTGGATATTGGTCCAGTGATTGCAAGTCCTGGTTCCAAAGGTGCATAGAGAAACTCCGAGCAGGTGTCTTGGTGCTTAAGAATCCCAAAGATTGGTGTCATTCATTGAAATTTATTAGAGATGCTGCTTGGATCACAAAAAGCAATGAGACTTTGGCAGCAGAGTCAGTCAGCCAGCTTTTCTCTCAGTAGTGCATAGAAACATGTATATATGACTGCTTTTCTTACTATCTTCAGACAGCTGTATTATGTATATAATTGAAATTGCTTTATTACATGCGCTGAGGAACGGTCTCAGGTATTTACACTGTGTGTACTCTGAATGTACACTGAGTTTCAGTCAGCCCAAAATTTATACTTTTTGTACTGTTTTCAGGTAGGCGAAAAACATGGCAAACTAATGAAACTTAAGGCTGACTGAAATCATATGTTGAAACCATTTGATTCGGAACTGATTTTGATATAGTTGAAATTTATATTTTTAGTTATTACTAAACTATGACCAAAACTAGTCAACTTAACAAAGTTTTCAGTTTGACTGAAACTCAAATTTTATGTCATGGTTTCAGTAAACAATAAATTATGTCTTAATACAGTAAATTTGATCAAAGTATAGGTATGATAAAATTGATAGATTTAAGTTTAGTTTTTAGTCATTCCGAAAATATTATAATCTTAGAGTTTATCGCTAATTTTCAGGTCACCTGAAAATTTGTGCTTCGCGGTGTGAATAGCATTCACTTTCAAATACGTAACCTATCTATTAATCACGGTACTTTAGACTGGTACCTAACCTTGATCCTATTGTACTCTTAGTCTCTTACGCACACGATCACCAAAGGATAACTTCAAGGCTCGCATATCATCCGCCGTCTTATCTAGCTCTGTATTGAGCTGCTGAAATTCATCTCTTAGGATATCCATAGCATCATGGTCATCGCTAGGTCGTTGCATCTCATCGCGGATTCTCCGAAGCACGTCCTGTTTCTGCTTGACCACGTCTTCAATCTTGGAAAATAATACTTTGCCAGCTGATGTTTCTCGGAGCTGATAATGCATATCCACCATTTCTTTTTGAAGAAGAATAGGGCGTCTTTCGTTTGCGGTTTTGAGCAGTGGCGCAAGAACAAGAAAAGCTGAGTGACGATCGTTCATGAACCGCATGGTTTTCGACTGGCGGTCCATCATACCCTTCCAATATTTATGAATCAGTTCATTCTCACGCTGCCTGCCCACTTCCTCGTCGACTTCATCCCACATCGTAGTTGTGATAATAATGTTTTGAAACACGTTCTTCCCGCATAGCTCTTCGAACATGCGTAGATTTTTAAGAGGAGTGCCGGCCATTCGATTGTCGGATATTCGATGGAAATATAGAATACCACTGAGTAGTATCTCCTTCTTATAACTACTCGCCATTAATAAAGAGCATGACAAAAATAAATAGCTGCTCACGTTGCATTCAACCATTCGGAAATCGTCTTGAGAATATCAAGGTCGGATTTATGTGTGTCGTCAAAGCCAGGCGTATCGACTAACACGATGTCACAATCGCTCAACTCCGGGTACGAAAGTTTAATGATTCCGATTTCACTCGTACAGGATTCCAGAGAATGGCCAACTTCAGTATTATATTCCGTTGCCACATTGATGAACTAAAAATGGTATGATAATGTAGTATCCTAAATAAGAAATATTTCATGTACGAACCGTGCTTTTCCCAGAACCAGTTGGACCCATTACACTGAATAAACTGTATGTTAGCGAGATAAAATGGAAGAGAGTTAGACTCACATGATAATTACATCGTCCTGCGATAAGTCGTCAATTCCCACTTTGGTTGCGAGTGTAGTATGACCCGCGAGCGCAGGCCAGTTTGATTTCTTCCGCTCATTTTTATCCTTTGCTTTTGTTTTAAATTTCTTTAATCATAACGTGTCAACATCTTATATGTAAAATGTAGTTATAAACCTACCTTTGACTTCCTAGTCAGTAGACCTCCGAAGGAGAAATTCGTGTTTTTATTATTATCTGCTACTAGTGAGGTACTTAACGATTTCTTCAGCCGGGCTAACAATGGTTTCGCTTTTCAAAACATACGGGGTCGATGAATCATTTGGATTCTCTGTAAAACTACACTTATTTTCAGCTGTGAAAATTAAACCAGTATCCAATCTGATAAAGTCACAAATTACAATCGCGAACAATCTTAATATACATGATATACACTCACGGGTTGTCCATCCTGCTTGGAGCCTGTCGTAGCCAGATTTAAGTCGCCAGTGTCTTTGAGATAGCAAGTAGAATTTATAGTCTTATATGGGACGGAAGAAAGGGGTAGCGGCAGCTAAACGCCCTGTAAGGGATACACGGGCCCACAGAGTTTGCCTGATTACGGTAGGCACCATGCGGTTGAATTTGACAGGCCTCGCAGGATTGGTAATGCGAAAGAAGTACCGTTAGGCAAACGGCAGGCAATCGATATCGGTTTCTATTTTCATATGGCCTTACGATAAGAATCCGGAGCATTGGCAAATTGGTGAAATAACGACCAACACTCGCCTGTAAACAATCCGCGTCTTAAAACGTACATTGGCAGACGTGTTCAGAAGCTAATAATCGTGGACACAAGATTTTCATATGCATATGATTGACCAAAACATATCATAGTTACATCGATGTTGACTATCTGTTCATGAAATCAAAATTACCTGATGTGCGGCGATTTACGACCCCAGATTAAGGGACACGTTCTGAAGTGAGAAATACAGAATAAGTATGTATGAGCATAGAGTCTGTGCGTAAAGCCAACACTTCATATGGATACACGAGCCTCATGAAAACTGTTCGATTTGCGTCTTGTGGGGCATTCATGGGTTTCTCGCGCTCATTTGGCGCTAGTGCTTGAGTGTTGCTCTTGAACATACAGCAAGAAAAAGTGGCTATAATCGAACATCGGCCGGAGTTATTACACAGGTTTTGTAGAAATCTACTCATCGTCATCGTCATCATCGTCATCGTCATCTGTTTCGTCTTCAGATACCTCTAAACCAGCATCTTTGAGTCTTGCTTTGTCCTTCTTCCGCTTGCCGGTCACCTCGTCTAAAAGAACCAGTAGATCTTCTTCTTCTTTCTCTACCTCCTTGCACTTCTCTTCTGAACTGTGCAGATCAGATGATAGCGAAGATATTTGGTTCTGAAGTGCGGATATCTACGAAGAATGTTGAGCTCTGTCAGGACCAAGTAGGAGAGAGGGGGAGCAAATACCTCTTCAGAAGAGCTCTTTGCCTCCTTCCGCTGCTTCTGTAGGGTTTCAATCTCTTCTGCTTGTTCGCGTATCACATCTCGAAGCGATGCAATCAACATAGCTGCTTCCGCGTTTTGTCCTATTGAGAAACATTCAGTACGAATCGCATCCTTTAGCAACCTTACATACCAGAAGTTGACGATAGCTGATCCGGTTCCGTCGAGAAACTTCTTTGAGTTGCATCTAAATTAATGTGAATAGCTTCATTCGCCGCTGTGGAGGCGGGGAACTCACAGTAGTTCGACTTCCAGAAATCAACGAACGCCCAGTCAAACCAGATTTCCGCCTCATCACTATTCTCTTTCTTAAGAGCAAGTTGGTTTGAAGGTGTGGGGTATGGTAGAACAATTGAATCTGGACCAACGGCTTTGAAGCGCTCGTCTTCACGAAAGCGGCCTATCTGACCAATAAGAGTATCAACCCCTAACCTATTGACTATAGGATATATAGTCGCCCTAGAAAGGATAAATCGGTGACAGCCATTTCAATAAGTAGTGTAATAACATACCTAGTTATCTCTCCCGGTTCCCGGTTGAACTCATAACAGATACCGAGCAGGAATGTGCATAGACCAGGTACGACGGTGTCCATTTCTGATGTCTGGTTAATTGGTTCTACCAGCTGTGCTCGAGATAGCGAGATAGATGAGGATGGTAAACAGTAGTGTAATAGGTAGTAACTGACCACCCCTAACCCACCGGCATCCAGGAAATCTCTTACTGACTTGGATCTTCCCATAGCCACTGTGCAAGGAGACAAAGATAGCCAACGACTAATCTATCCCATTCCCTGGCTGCCCTATCCGAGGTGTTCGCTCTTGAACGAGATAATAGCGCAAGTGACAAGTTCTCAGTGAGAACTTGCAAAAGACTCTGAGGAGGCTCGTCATCCTCGGGTTCCTCTGACGGGATAACTGGCGAAGGACCACCATCCGCGGGGACAAAGAAACTTCCTGTGTCTGGTTCAGGTACATGGATCGAGGGAGGCATTATTAGCCGTGCCGCAGCTTTGGCACGCGATGATGACCGAAGGAGGTGTGAAAATAGAAGTGTAGCTAAGTGCATAGATGCCACAGCTGCTGGATCCAGTGAAGTGGACGTATTCGGCGGAGCAGCCAACGCATAGATGAGTGGGGTCACAGGCGGCGTCTGCGATAGATCTAAGAAACTTCTGTCACGTTATGCAGAGCAGGATCAAAGATATTTCTTACCACCAACTTCCGGAGGGAGCGTGGCTTGGATAATTGCATGTCTGATATCCTCTTTACGAACGAAGTTCTACAAAGGGGTGGTCAGTAGCTATCCATCGTACGCGGAGATACAAGTAAAATATACCTCGAAGACCGCAGCTGCAGTTGTACGCAATTCCAGGCCTTCCCTTGATGGTTTACCGCCATCTAATCCATCGTACTCTCCGTGAAGCCAATTCGACCAAGACGTCAAGTGCCGATGCCGGCTCTAAGCGGTCCCACTCTTCACCATTGGTCTCCGGAACAGGCATATATGGCGTCAAGTTGATCTCTGACAGGGGGAAGTTGATATTCGCTGGTAGCAGGCGGAGAGCCTGATGATAATCAGCCGGTGTAGGTCAAACCTCCAGCATGATGTCACCGAACGTACCTGTGTTTTGAGTGATGTTGGAGCATTCGAAGCTAAAGCAATTTCCACAAGGCACCTTGTAAACGGTGATGCTTCCTGGGACTATCAAGTGGATTAGACCAACTTATTAGACTAACACAGTTCAACGCACACTATTTCCTTTCGAGATAATCAGCATGCCCATAATACCGACAACCAAGGACGCGTTGACGCGTTTCTGATCATCCCAGAATTGAAGAGCAAATTCTTGAGGAGCAGGTTCTTGAATGTGTATAGATGTTGGAAATAGCAGTAGCGAGGACAGGACCGGTGGCAGGGCGGTTTCTCGAAAGTAACTCTTCAAATATAAACTATTAGATGAATGTAAACGAGTATCAACTGAGGCTTACTTGATTGGAATTGTTGAATCTCAGTAGTCCATCAACACATGTCAGTGCTCCCTGAGCAACGACTCCGCCATCAACACCTCCTTCTTGGGTGACAGTATTGAACAGTTTCTCAAAGGCACCTTCAAATGCAAGAACCTTTTGGATATCGGGACTTTGTAATATAAGCGTTTGAACCATCGTAATAGCCTCTGTTGAGCGACATTAGTATATGTAGAAACTCAGAAATGATTAAACAGATGCTATGGATGCTTTCCCCGTAGACACTTGGCTTTTTCGTTTCAGGGCTGCACTCAAAGTGAACCTGGACTCACCATTTCTAATTATCTCGCGCTTATCCTCTAGCACAGCGATCACATTCCTAGGTCCTGCAGATGCTGTCAAGAAAGACCCTTGAACAGCCTGCCGCCGATTCTGAAGCAGGGTAGATAGATATTGCAAAGTAGCAAAACGAGAGTAGAAATTAGTATCGCCAAGTAAGGAGAAGAGGGTATGAACCGTCTTCTCGTTCGCAAGGACATAATCAGAGTGCTTGAACCCCACCTCCTTCCCCCTAGCTGGTGAATCCTCCGTATCGCATAGTATGTTCAGAGTTTCCAACACAGCCATCCCGATGTCGGCATCAACTTCAGCGTCATTGACGAGAGCATCCAAGAGCCCCGGGAGGGCGCGATCGCCCACTTCTTGCTTGCAATCGCGCGAAAGGCCCTTGAGAGCTAATACTGCAGCCCGTCGATCCGCTAGAAGTGTAGCAGGTGAGAGCCTGTCGCTGAGGCGTCCGATGGTGTCGCCTGGTGTCTGAGGAGCTCCAGTAGGTCCCCTGAGGGCAACATATGTCTGCGATAAGAATTCCATGCAAAGGGGTCGGCCAGCGAAATAACTTGGTCGCAATTTGCCCGAGTGGGAAGAGCATTCAATTCACCCACGTGTCAATGCTTTCTATTTCTGGGCTGCCATCCTCGGCCTGCAAATAGTAGAATACAGTAGCAGAGTTCAATATTGACGTAACGATCGATACGTTACGGAAATTTTGATGGTCGCTAGACCCGACTGTATCGAATCAACTCGGACAGGTAAAAGTCCCTCAATATAGTTTAATCGCTACGAGTTTTGGTACCGCGGCTACGGTTGCCGAGCTGTGTCAGGCAGGATTTTTTTTGTTGCGATTCAATTTCAACTTTTGAACTGGCGCCAGCTGTGACAGTTCGGTGATGTAGGTGCAGGGACCCCTGCTCGACGTCCCCAAGCATCCATAAGAGGCTTTATAATTCCCACGCTTCCTTTTTGGGTCGAAATCAAATCTTTGTGCATGTTTGATGTGATTCGGGACCTCAAATGGTTTTCACAATATCTCACTCAAACCTCGTCGTATCTACATAAAAATGGAAGTGTTAGACAGATCCGAGTCTGCAATATCTTTTGATACATAAATACTATGTAGTTGACAATGTCTCAAAATGAGAAGCTGCATTACAATTCATGACTTGATGCCCACATACTGGTTTGGATCCCCAAAGCATATCTCACTCACAACTCATGCTATTGACATGAAATTAGAAGCATTACTAGTAGACAGACTTTGAGTCCTCGCTATCTGCAGATATATAAAAATTATGTGTTTGACAATGTTTGAAAATGCGAAACTGCGTCATGATGATTCATGACTCAATGCCCACACACTGGTTGATTTGACACCACCATTGTCGATCTAGACACCGGTTGTAGGTAGGAGTATATAGCTAGATAAATCCTATAAACCTGTATATCTAGAAGAATAATAAAAATGCGAGGTGGCCTCAATTTGTCACTAACAACCTGTAGTTTGAATGGCTAAGAGAGTGACAAAATATTGAGGGAAATAAATGAGAAATGGCGCGAACGGACTGACGGATGAGATGACTAGTGCACAACGGGCACGACACAGACGATAGAGACCGAAGGGGAACGATGAGGAGAAGGCTAAAATAGTCGCAAGATCGCAACTACGATAGCTCAACGATGCGAGCACCTAAAAATACAAAACAAAATCATGAAGAAAGACAGGAAGGGGGCATATACAATGCAAAAAGACCGAAGTATTTTGGAGTTGATGTCGACGAAAACGTAGCGATTTGGTGTAGAGGTCTATTTTCCGAGTACTTGATCTCCAAACACTTGAATACATTCTGTAAAATCGAAATAGTGGACTGGAGGATGTAGTGATTGAGTATAGAAGGTGAGGAGGCGAAGTGGGTTATTCTGAACTACTGAAAAACGAAGTGAAAATCTATGTTTTTAAGCAAATTTGAAAATCCTCAACATAAAGTAAAGTAGAAATAAAATGTACAAAAACAAAGTAAAATGGTCATTCAAGCAGCTGTAGAACCCAGAGTCGCTCATAGGACCCTATGGATTCTTAGGGAATGCAGGAAGCATCCTCTACATGCTGAATCTCATAACTCCTATCTCAAATAGTCAATTAGTTCTTCTAAACTGCTAAAAGCATCCTCAAGTCGAAAAGAGATTTTTCCGCAATTAAACCAATTGTTCCAAGTCTGAATAAGTGTTCCGAAACATTTGAAGCTTCCTGATGTGTTCCAAACTATCTCAGATGATCTCTGACACCCCCAAAGGCAAGTTTTCATGTACAGAACCCAGTGAGGCTCATCACCATGATCATCCTCAGCATGCTAAAAGGTGTTGATACACCACCTATTCTCTGGGAAACCATTCTGTGCATGTCTGCCATCCTTACTCCCTCACAAATGCAGGCCTTTACTACTGCCAGCGAGCATCAGCAACATTGGATCCTCAAGCTCTGAAAAGAGACAGAAAAGGTTGCAAAGCCAGTCAAGGATCATCAACTGTGTGGATGGCCACAACACCTGGCTGCAGATGATACATTTGTATGTATATTTTAATCTTATTTTGCATATAATATCTGTGGAGCCAGACAGAGGCAGAAGCTAGCAGAAGAAAGAGAAAATTCAACAACATAAAACATCATTGAAGGTGAGGGAGTTAGACAGAAGATGGGAGAGTAACAAAACTTAGTGGAGACTTAGCAAACAAGCATATTCCCATTACTCTAAAGTTAAAACTCCAAGTATATTGAGTGAGTGAAGAAATGTTTGTCATGTAAGATTGGAGCATAGAGGTAGGGTGTTATGATGTGGGGAAGCAGTGGCAGGAATCTCTTTTACACTACTGTAATCTATGGTATATCTGTACATACAGTATCAAGTATGGTAGCAGTAAAATGAGTAGAGAAAGGAAATACCAAGTATGGCCATGCACTACAGCACAATCACCCACACTGCCCAACTCAGTATCTACAGTAATCTACTTGGTATCCCATGTATCAGTGATATCTTGACTTCTGATGCCTTGATGATTGCCCAGTAGTGTGTACAGAGCTAACCAAGGCTTGTCAATACTAATAGATTTACAGTGGTATGTGATACTAATTTCTCCCACCATATTCCCCCAACTAAAACTCAATTGAGCTTGCCTTCTCTGCCATCAAGCCTATACTTATTGGGATGGAGGTATTATACAGACTGCAATGGGTGAGGAGGATGATTGAGAAGTCTATATCCTTCTTTCTCAGGCTGTATTTTCAGTAACACAAGAAGATGCATAGGGATGGTTCCAACACTCAGGTTAGGCTATATTCTATTTAAAGCATGATATATATATTGACCAAAAGGTGAACAATTTGAGTGATATATGGTGCAAACTGTTTGGGGTCCCAACCTATATGCAGGCATCTAGTCATTAATTGTGATGCAGTTTTGTATTTTCAAACATCCCTTAAAATATAATTTTATTATATTTAAAAATAGCACAGACCCGGATCTGTCTAATGATTTCATTTTGATGTAGATATGACAAGGTTTGAGTGAGATATTGTGAAAACCATTTGAGGTCCCAAATCACATCAAACATGCACAAAGATTTGATTTTGACCCAAAAAGGAAGTGTGGGAACTATGAGGCTTCTTATGGATGCTTGTGGACATTGAGCAGGGGTCCCTGCACCTACATCACCAAACTGTCACAGCTGGTGCCAGTTCAAAAGTTGAAATTGAACTGCAACAAAAAAAATCCTGCCTGACACAGCTCAGCAACTGTGCATGTTGGAGTTTGATTGCCATCAACTTTCCCTTAAGTCCACTGTTGCATCACACTGTGGGAGCTGGCTTATACATCTGGTAGATATTTTTAAAATACATTCTCAATATATTTCATTATAAAAAACAAATACATTCCTAGAATATATGATTAATACATTTTATAATACATTTTATTATATCTTCCAGATATATCTGTTGAGTATGGTTGCTGAGCTGTGTCAGGCAGGATTTTTTTTTGAGACTCAGTCTAAATCAATTTCAAACTTCAAACTGATGCCAGCCCTAAGGCACTTTAATGGGTGGGACTGGCAAGGACCCAGTGGCAGGCATTCTGCATCATCCTGGCACTATGCCTACCCATTCCCATGCCTCATAAACACACATTGGCATCATTTGTTTATCTGTGCTGCTGCTGTTGTAAATGATGAGCACACCTCTAGGGGTGTTCCCAACTGTTTTATTCCATTCTTTTTGCATACACTGTATTTATATACTGTACCATTATAACCAAGTGTTCACAGGTTGTTATGCATTATACAAAGTGTTCACTGATCAAGTAGTTTACATTGGGTTGTGACTGTGACAGTGTTCACCACATATGAAAGTGTTCACAGTCTGCCAGGACCAGTGTTTAAGAAGTGAGGTTTGTAGGGTCCAGAAATCATCATAGATGGGCTGAAAGGTTGTTGACATCACAAGAAGATCAACCCTTTAAGGCTGGAAGGTATTGAGGTCTGGGATTTGCACTAAATCTAAATTTGTGCTTGTTGATAATTCTTAAAATAGCTCTAAATACTCACCAGTGTTGTAAATTCAATGTAAATCAGTCAAGTAGTATTGATACCAAATCATCAGGAGAACTTGATTTACCCATTTTGAATGGGAAAAAAATGGATTTTTAGTGTATTTACAACTCTCTTGCCCAAGTGTTCAGTTTTTCAACTAATGTTACATGTGACTGAACACTTGGTTGTAATAGTACAGTAGTCTATATAGCTCATTCCACTCTGTAATAGGTCCTCATATAGCTAATACATGTGTAAACTACCTATTCTAACATATGGTAAGGGTTTATAGGTCTACCTACATCTTGGAGGACCATGTGTGAGTTCCAAAAATAGTGTATCATCAATTTATAAGTGTTCTTGTAGGTAAGTAAAGCTTAAAATGTGTCAGAATAGGTTATTGAATGGTATAAAATGCAAAAATACAGGGGGGAGGAGAACATGCTTTGGAGCTACATCATACCATAAAATTGGCTATGTGGCACAGAAGCAGCATTATAAGCATTTAAATACATGTTAAATAGTTTAAATCCTTTTATATTTCATAAAATAAGCCATCAGATGGCATTATGTGCCAGCAAGAACATAAGAAAAGGATCACTTACTGTATCCAAAATACCTGTGCACTGCGGCTGCATACTGCAACATGTGTTACAAATGTTCCTATATACTAAGAATAGACTGAAATGAAATAAGTACAACTACTGTGTGTTATCCTCATGTATTAACATGAGCTGGCT
>JASFCX010000046.1:0-16730 GCA_036937015.1 Crucibulum parvulum | reverse complement strand
ACTTGGGAAAATATTGCACTTAATGTTGGTTTAACATCCAAGGGAATAGATGTGCAGGCCACCCCCTCATCCTCGCCTTTGGAAAGTTCGCCCAGTTCTCCGCACACGAATTTGCCAGATGTCGATGGATCCCTCGCAACAAATGGGCAGATAGGGGCTACCAATGGTATTCAAAACGTTCCTGCATCAAATGCAGTAGGTAATAAAAAATTACCAAAAGCAGAGGGCCCCCGCGACTATAATGCAGCTGCCTTGAAACATTTAACGCATGGTCTACCCAACGCTTTGGCGCCTTTCTTCCAAGGTATATCTGAATAAATGACTCTATTATTTCTACTCATTTTAACATTGCTTTCACAATCGTTTAGCGATGGTCAAAATGTTCCATGCTCGGCGTAATCCAGAGCCGGCGCAGAAAAAGCAAATATCCGAGTCTTCGGCTATTGTAGCGGGCATCATGCTACAACATCTTAATTTGGAAACTTTTGGTGAGCAAACTTATCATATGTCTTAGAATGCTTACTGATTTCAATCTAGGTGATATTTCATCTGTGTATACATATTACAGTGTTATTTTTGGCCTATTCACCCTCCTTCTTGTGGATGGTGAGTGCTATTAGACGGGTTTGTTATTACCAAAACGTTTCTCATTTTACTTTTCATCTAGAACGCACATCTACGAATACCTTGCATACTGTGCAACTTTCTGCCTTTTACCGTGCTGGCGGTCTAGATGCGATCTTCCGTGTCTGCCAACAGTTCATATCTACAATTGAGACTGTCGTACAAATTCCTGAAGAGGATCGTTCAGACGTGCAACATAAGCAGTTACTGCATGCATATGGGGGAATTAAGGTGGCACTTCATCTTCTTCATCCTATTATTTCATCAAAGGCCCTATTTGAATCTGGGCAAACCCTCCTCATCATGACCCGCGACAAGAAGGATACCGATCCCGATTACTTTGAACCTCACAATTTCCTTGTAAAACTTCGATTAGCGACTTTGCCATTAGTTCAGAGTCTTTGGCAGGCACCATGGCTCGTTCAAGCCCCTCTTGGTGTTAGCAGATCGGTGGTACGAACTGTCTTGGAGCTCGTCAGCGGTGAAAACGAAGAGTCAAAAGGTGATGCGCATATTGATATCAGCCCAGCTTCTGTGGCTCCTCCGCGACCTACAGGTCCTGACGAAACTAGGGTGCAAGTTCTTGTTGATATGGGATTTCCACGATCAGCCGCTGAGCGAGCTTTGGTCCGAACGCATAATAATGTCAATGCCGCTACAGAATTACTTCTCGCACATCCCTTTCCTTTGCCACCTGACCCAGAACCTGATCAGGCTGCTCCAGTATTGACTGTTCCTTTACTAGAAGAAACGTCTGCGGTTGAGGCCTCTGTTTCAGCAACTTCTGCTCCAGAAGGGGAGCAAACGCCTGCAGATGCGCCAGTTCCAGAACTTGCAGTTGCCGCTGTCGTTGGTAAAAGCGTTGAGGAATGGAGGAAGGAGCTTGATGAAGCTCGAGAACCATTGAGACAGAGCATTAGTCGACAATCATTGCGTCTGATTGATGAACATCTACCACTACTTTTCGATCTGCAGATTGCATTTACAAAACCTGGCTCACATCAACATAAAGCAATTCAGGACATTGTTGATGACATTAAAGCTTTCACAACTAACCTCAAGGAACATGAGCAAGCCCTCGCTAATAGGTGTCGACTCCTTGCTCTGGTGCTATGCGAAACACCTGCAGCGCTTGACCAAGAATTAAAAACGACTCTCCTGGACCATCTCGTCGCTTTATTGTCTCCCAGCATTGTCCCAGAACATCCCCCTAAATGGCTTGCTGCTGCGTTGCTCATCATTGAAGCACTGTTCACTTTGGCAGATGAACCTCGTGTCATATCACACCCGAAGGAAAATGAACCCATCGTTCAAGAGCCCATTTCGGTCGGTCCGGATTGCTGTGAAGCACGGGCCACTGTATTTAGTTTCTGTCTGCGACTTCTTGCGTTCGATGACTTACTTTCAGATGAGCTGTTGTCCATCTTGAGACTTTTTGTTCTCTTTACACGTGACAGAGAGATGGTAGCTGAATTTGTCCAGCGTGATGGTCCTACTTTCCTCTTCAACCGCATCCGGTCATCGCCAGTAACAGGTGCTTCCTCATACATTGCGACCATACTTCGACACATCATAGAGGACGCTACTATTATCCAGCGGGTAATGCACCTAGCCATCAAACGCTATTTCGCTCAGCCTCGTACCCAAATTGTCGACATGGGGACATATGTCCGAAACTGCAGTTCGATGGCTCTTCGGGATAGTAACATCTTCATTGAAACCACTAAGTCATTGTGTCAGCTAGGGCAACCGTTCTCTACGGCACCTCACATCAGCCTTAAACCTCATGTTACTTCTTCTAGCGAGCAGGCGTCTCAACCTGACAATGCTGACCAGAGTGATATGCAGGTTGACCTCCCTCCTAACCCTGCCACCAATAACGATGCAATGAAGTCCGCAGACAGTATTGTTCATCTACTCATTAATGAGCTGATGACAACGATGAAAGTCATCAATGATTTCTCGTCGCCTGTATCACATTCAAAAAGTGATATACAGCCCTCTCTTCCCGTTTCCGAGCCTGAAGAAGCCAGTCGATCGGATGCCATGCCTGAAGACGAGGATAACAGCTCCAACTCTCGTGGGATCAATGTATACGACAAGTATCAGTACCTCTGCTTTTTGATGCAGTGTCTTACCGAATTGTTGTTCTCTTATGACACTTGTAAGGTCGCTTTTTTATCATACTCCCCGAAAAAGCGAATACAGACACCTGCAAAAGAACCTCAAAGCAAATACAGGCTAGCCACTTTGCAATTCTTGTTATCCGACTTGATCACATTTGGAACGCTCGATCCTCAACCTAATGCTCGTATACGCAATCGACATACATTGTGTAACTGGGCTATGTCTGTAATTGTTGCGTTATGTGTTGACACTTCGTCGACACAAGAAGCAAAAGAAGTTTCCTCAGAACTAGTCTCTGTGCGCAAGTTTGTCCTTGAAAGTGTCAGTCGCGCCATCAGAGATCTTCCTTCAACAGAAAACGTTGATGCAAAATATGGTCGTTTATTAGCCTTGGTGGACCTGTGCCATCGCTTGCTCACTGTGCGTTTCAATTCTTCGCGGAAACACCAAGACGAGGTCCCAACACATATTGCCAAAATAATGCTTGAGAAAAACTTTGTAGCCACTTTAACAACAGCTCTGTCTGACGTGGATTTGAACTATCCCAACGCGCGCACCTTGGTCGCCTCCATTCTTCGTCCCTTGGAGTATCTGTGAGTTGTACGTTCTGTCCCATTTAGCTTACCTCATACGTTTATGTAGAACCAAAGTAGCGATCAAGATGAGTCGAACATCCTACAAGGGTAAAGAATCATTCGGTGGTACCAAATCAGAAAGCGAATCATCGTTAGAATCTGATGAAGAAGAAAGCATGGATGATAGTGGCCGCGAAGAGACACCTGATTTATATCGCAATTCCGCACTGGGCATGTACGGAGGCGTGCGTTTGCCACTTTCATTTCTTCGTGACAAAGCTAATTTGTTGTATGTGTAGGAAATGGACGATGGTCATTTTGATGATGGTAATGATGACATGGATGATGACGGCGAAGAGGATGACGAAGATGTTGAGATGGATTTCGGTGAGGAAACTGGTAGTGAAGATACCTCTAATACAGAGGACGAGCACGAGGAAGATGACATGGATGAGGCTGCACACGTCTCTGGAGGTGGCTGGGATGATGCAAACGAAGAGGACGGAGAGGGTCTTATTGAGCATAATGAAGAAGAAGAAGATGATGATGATGATGAACAAGACGAAGATGACGGCGATGACGGCGACGAAGATGAAATGGATGAGGAGATGTTATGGGAGGTTGGTATATCGGTCTATTCATGCGTTTTGAATTTTGACATTTATCCTGTTCAGGATATCCACGGAGAAGGTGATCCCCTGGGACTTGGAGGTGATGATTTAGACGGTGACGACGAACAAGGAGGTTAGTAGGCGCAAGTCTTTTCTTTTTGTCTCGTTTCTCATCAATCACGATAGTACCCATCCAAGTTATCCATGACGAAGAAGATGAACCTGACATGGCTTCCGATGAAGAGGAATACGCCATGGGGGACGGCATGTTCAATGCCCAAGATGTTTTCAACTTCGGAGGTGTTGGTACAGGAAACGCCCGTGACGGTGCTGGATTGTTTGTACCTCGTCGGCATAGAGGAGCTGGTATGTGACTAGGATCTAACTAGCATATCACGATTGACGGCTTCCTACTCCAGCGGATGACAGTGTTCAGGTATTCGGCCGTGCGAGAAATCCGCCTGCAGCCCCACTCGAGACAACTACACATCCTTTGCTCTTGGATGCCTCCGCATCCTCAAATCGCGGTCAAAGTAACCAAAATAGAGGCCTTCGTCAAACTCAACGTCTCGTTGCTACAGGTCCCACGGATCTGTTCCAAACAATTGATGAAATGATCGGTGGCGGGTCAGTACAGCTGTTCCAGCAAATTATGTCTCGTGGTCGAGGTGGTGGTGGCCCGGAAACCTTCCGCCTTGACGTCCCTGCAGGTACATTGGTTAATCTCGAACGCGGGTATCTGCAGCATCGAAGGGGGCCTCCTGGTGGTATATTTTCAGCCGCAATTCGAGTTGAAAGGGCGTCCCGCCCCCAAAGTCAGAAGCAAGGACGTGAATTCGATCCCTTGCTGACTCTACAACGATGGGGAGAAGAAGTAAAGATTCTTAATGGTGATTTTGTTGGTGAACGTGCTGGGAACTTGGTGAACCATATTATTGTCGCCCTACTTCCTGCAGCTATCGAGGCAGCGAAGGAAGCGAAACTTCGTGAAGAAGAAGCTGTGCGTCGCAGAGAGGCGAAGGCGGACGAAGAGGCTGCGGAAGAAGCAAAGAAGAATACAGATAACAGCAATCCAGAGCCGAAAGACGGAACCTATACGCCTCGCTCCACTACTCCTCTGGATGCTTCACAGCCTCCCGTGCTCGTGGAATCAGAACCACAGCAACAAGACCAAGTCATGGAGGATATTGTCCCTGACAGTGGTGAAATGGATGCGATCATGGCAGACCCATCGAGTGCAGACACACCACCAACTGAAGTTCCTCCCGAAGGCGAATCGATTGTTGAGGGTGCATCCGAATCCGTGAATGTACCTGCAGAAGTTGCCGCAGAGCCATCTTCAAGCCAACTCCCCACAGCTGAACGGGTCACTGTGATGATTCATGGAAGCGCGGTAGATATCACAGATACTGGCATCGACCCGACATTTTTGGATGCATTACCAGACGACATGAGGGAGGAGGTCTTAAATCAACACGTCCGCGATCAGCGCGCAGCAAGAGTAGAACGTCCACCAGATTCTCAAATTAGTTCCGAATTTCTTGACGCTCTACCACCCGAGATTCGTGCTGAAATTATTCAACAAGAGACAATGGAGCGGTCGCGGTTGCGGGCTGATGATACTACTCCCAGTGCTCCTGTAGGAGAGCCTGCGGAAATTGACCCAGCTAGCTTTATTGCGAGCCTTGATCCGTCACTCCGTCAAGCAGTGTTAATGGATCAGGATGATGGATTTATTCAATCACTCCCCTCTCATATGATTGCGGAAGCTGGTGCATATCGAGAATCTCAACCAATCCGCCATTTTGCTACTCGGCATACGGTCCGCAGTGTTCCCGCGTCTACTTCAGCACGAAAATTTGCACCGCAGCATGATGCTATCCAGCTATTGGATAAAACTGGAGTTGCTGTTCTTGTTCGGCTACTATTCTTCCCTCAAGTTCTGAAGAAAACTTTGCTATTCAGGGTACTTGTTAATCTCTGCGAAAATGCAAAAACACGCACAGAACTGTTCAATCTTTTGTTGAGCATTTTGCAGGATGGTACAGGTGACCTCGCAGCTGTGGATAAGAGCTTCTCCCAGATGTCATTCCGGAATTCTAAGCCTCAGACACCTAAATCTACGGGAAAGCAGAAAGCAGATTCAGAATATTTATCAGCTTTGGCCTTGCCTGCATCTCAGATCGAAGCTGTCCCCGACTTGATAGCACAACGCTGTTTAGAAGCATTGACATATATTGTCAGTTCCAATGAGCTTGCATCTCTTTTCTTCTTGACAGAACATGAGCTGCCAATCGGTCTACGAAAAGCAGCAAGCAAGAAAGGAAAAGGCAAAGAGAAGCAATTGCCTCAGATTCATTATCCGATTGTTCTCCTACTTGGTCTGCTCGATCGACAATCTCTTCTGCGAACACCCGCTATCATGGAATCTGTTGTTGGCCTGTTGGCGACTGTCACTCGGCCACTTACCAGTTTGAAAGACAAAAAGACAGGCGAGCAGGAGTCATCTAAACTCGTCCCTACTGAAGGAGCTCAAAGCCAGGGTATTCCTGTCTCAGGATCTACTGAACAAATTGCTCCAGGATCTGCTCCCCCCGCTCCTGGTGAGTTTTAAACCTCGTTGTTAACCTTATTGCTAATATATTGGACTAGCAGCAGAAAATACGGCTCCTATACTGGCTACCTCATTGCTAGCTACTTCTACACCTGCAACGTCAGCGCTCCCATCTGCGCCTACGAATGATCGCAACTTATCCATAGAGGCTGTCGAAGAAAAGATCTTGCTTGCAAATCCGCCGCAGGTACCGCATGCGGTGCTCAGACTGATTGTCAACATTTTGACCGTCGGAGAATGCTCTGGCCGTAGCTTCCAGCAGAGCTTAGCCCTTATCCAACATCTTTCATACATACCCGATGCGCGGGATGTCATAGCCAACGAGCTTAAATCAAAAGCGCAGGAATTTGGGCAGGCTCTTTACGATGACCTGGACGAACTCGCTACCGCTCTGCAGGAGTCCCGAAACGAAGTTGTGGTTAGCTCGGTGGCCGCTAAATTTTCCCCTGCATCATCCACACAGGCCAAGTTACTTCGAGTACTGAAGACGATCGACTATATGTATACTCCTAAAGCACAGGCTGTCTTGCAAGGAAACAACGAAGAGGACGTTGAAAAGGTTCAAGCCATCTACGAATCATTCCGATTCACGCCGTTGTGGAGACGACTTGGTGATTGCTTGTCTGTCATTGAAGAGAAGCCTGATACGGAGCACATCGCCACTGTCTTGCTTCCGCTCATTGAGGCATTGATGGTCGTCTGTAAATATGTTGGCTCTGAAGCCCGCTCGACAGCCTCAACTCGTGCTCTTCGTGCATCTGCCTCTCCTAGATCCCCCACCACACCGCGGGAATCAATGGAAGATCTTTTCGTCACCTTCACCGATGCACACCGCAAAGTGCTCAATCTCATGGTGCGGAACAACCCCTCGTTAATGAGTGGCTCCTTCTCTCTATTGGTCAACAATCCTCGGGTCCTTGATTTCGATAACAAAAGAAACTACTTCAATCAACAATTGCATCGTCGACCACACATTCGGGAGCATCATGGAACTCTACAGCTCAATGTGCGCCGCGCACGCGTATTTGAAGACAGCTTCCAGTATCTCCAGCGAAAGACAGGTGACCAGATTAAACACGGAAAGCTCAGTGTGCGATTCTATGATGAAGAAGGCGTTGATGCAGGAGGTGTTACTCGCGAATGGTTCCAAATTTTGGCGCGACAAATGTTCGATCCGAACAATGCACTTTTCCAACCTTGTGCTGCAGATAAACTTACGTACCAACCCAACAAAAATTCTTGGGTCAATCCCGAACATTTGTCGTTCTTCAAGTTCGTGGGCCGCGTCATTGGAAAGGCAATTTACGACGGTCGTTTACTTGACGCTTACTTTGCAAGAAGTCTATATCGACAACTTCTTGGGAAACCTGTGGACTATAAAGACGTTGAATGGGTTGATCCCGAATACTATAACTCTCTTTGCTGGATTCTTGAGAATGACCCTACTCTGTTGGAGTTGACTTTCAGTGTTGAGGCAGATGAAGTAAGCTTTCTTATACTTTTATTTTCTTCTACAATTGATTCACTTTCCAGTTCGGATTTAACCGCATTGTTCCTCTCAAAGAGGGTGGCGAATCAATCCCAGTTACTCAAGAAAACAAGCGAGAATTTGTTCAACTATCAGCTCAGTATCGATTATATTCCTCTATCGAGAAGCAGATCGAAAATTTCTCTAACGGATTCTATGAAATTATCCCCAAGGATCTTATCACCATCGTGGGTTTCTTCTACTTTCTCCGTGTTCATTTTTTAATCTTCTGCCCGACACAGTTTAACGAGCAAGAGTTGGAACTCCTGATTTCTGGCACTCCTGATATCGACGTTGACGAATGGCGAGCAGCGACAGACTATAACGGGTACACCAGCTCCGATCCAAACATCGTATGGTGGTGGCGCGCTCTCAAGTCGTTCAACCGGGACGAAAGGGCAAAAGTGCTCAGCTTCGCCACTGGTACCTCCCGTGTGCCGCTCAGTGGATTTGTGGATCTCCAAGGAGTTCAGGGAGTCCAAAGATTCTCGATTCATAGAGCATATGGAGAGCCAGATCGGCTACCGCAGGCGCACACATGTGAGTTCTGGACCAGTCTTTATTTGCGGTACATAGTTAACAAGTATATGTCAAGGTTTCAACCAAATTGACCTACCGCAGTATACGTCGTATGATATGCTCCGACAACAACTTCTTATGGCTATCAATGAGGGCGGAGAAGGTTTCGCATTTAGCTAAAGTGGGAATGGACAAGGAGATGGAAGTAGAAGACCAAGCAATCATGAACAGTGTACATTTTATATCTCTCAAATCACTTGTATAATTACAGATATTCGTAGATAGAAGTATAGCACGAGAGCAGTTTATTGGAAGATGGTGTTGTCAAAATCGCCGACAGTAGCCAATTGTTAAGTAGCTATTTGGCTTAGATATGGGGGTAAGTATGGGGTAGGCAACCGGGATCGGCTATGGGATAGCCGGTTATTTGATCACAATGTTCATAACACAGAGGGGTCACATCAGCAACGTATAAAGACAAGCAGTCGCCTATGAAAGACCGGTCAGTTGCTTTGCATTCTGCTACTAAATTTTGATAACAATGCGTGCGTTTATTATCAAGGAGCTCGCTCATCCATCCGAAGTTTCGCTCTCGACCGATGCACCGGAACCAAAAACAACAGGCACTCAGGTCCTGGTCGACATTTACAGTGCCGGGCTCAACTTCTTTGACGTATGTTCAAAATATATTGTAGATAAACGACCGTTCTGAATTACTTCCTGTTAGATTCTACAAGCTCAGGGAAAATATCAAAACAAGCCCCCGCTTCCATTCACCCTCGGGACAGAGTTCGCAGGAAAAATAGCGGCGAATTCACCTATCCCAAAAGGATGCAAATACCAACCAGGCGACCGTGTCTTCGGTGCTCAAGTGGGCTCTTTTGCTGACAAGGTTGCAGTTGATTGGCAGAATTTGATTCCTCTACCCGATGCCATCAGCTTTGACCAAGGGGCAGGTAAGTATTTTCGTATGGATATCTTGCATTCTTCTTACGCGTGTTCTTGTAGGCCTGTTTGTGACATGGCCTACTAGTTACGAAGCTTTGGTGGGGAGGGCAGAATTGAAGCCAGGTGAATATTCATCTTGGAAGTGCTCACGTCTATATTAACTTCACGTTCCTCAGGTGATTGGGTTTTGGTCACAGCTGCTGCAGGAGGTGTTGGAATTGCAGCCGTCCAGATAGCCAAGGGTATATATCCACTCATACGGGCATTTCCATACTATACTCATTATTTTATATAGCTCTTGGAGCGAAGGTGATTGCCGCAGCTGGATCAGCCGCAAAGCTCGATGTAGCCAAACGTTATGGTGGAGCTGACTACTGCGTCAACTATACGAAACCCGGGTGGCAAAAAGAGGTTCTGAAGATTACCAATGGACACGGTGCAGATATTATCTATGACCCTGTTGGATTGATCAATGGTGAGTAGCATGTCTATATTTACTATGGATGACTTTTATCTGACTCATTCATTCAGATTCCTTGAAATGCATTGCTTGGAAAGGACGAGCTCTTGTCATCGGCTTTGCAGGTGGAACCATTGAAAAAGTACGGTGTCACTATAGTGCGATGATCGCCATATGCCTATACATAATTTCTCCAGGTCCCTATGAATCTGGTGCTACTGAAGAACATTTCCCTAGTTGGTTTGCATTGGGGCGCATATACACGTAAGAGCTTTTTGAAATTATGGATCAATCCTTTTTACCATAGATATATTACAGCCAAAGAGCCGAGCCGAATTCCTCAAGTATGGAAAGCGATTCTAGAGTACGTTTCTTGTAACTCTTTATTTGATACGATAATTTGTTGACAAAACTCCCCTATTGTGATTTCCCTAGTATGTTTTCTTCTGGTCGTGTCAAGCCTGTTGTCTATAGTGAGGTTTACTCGCTGGAGAAATTGGTCGATGGCTTGGCTGCATTGGAACGCCGGGAAACCTGGGGGAAAGCCATCGTGAGGGTAAAGGAAGAGACAATATGTGAAAGGGCCAAGCTGTAACCCTTTGCTGAACTTGTAATGTCGTATATATGCTTGTATTAAGAAATTGGTACTATACTGTTATCTATACTTGTAACTCTATGGATATCTCTGTTTCCTATAGCTAATACCTGGGGCATTCCTTTCCATAAAAATTGCTCGTATTCACGATGGAGGACTCGGTCTTGTTCGTCTAGTAAGGCATCTTGTTGTAATTCAGCTCGCAGATCTTCCTCATTCATCTCTAGAGGTAGAAGTGAATGACTGTCTGCTGGTACACCATTTTGTCCCATCACAAATGACTGTAGGTTCCCTGGAAGGTTAACATACACAGGTCGACATTCACGATAGAGTGGGAGATGACGATGCGACCTCTCCTCGTGCGTTTTGCCATATTGGTAATAATCGATAGCATGTTCTGAGCGCGAGCCCTCGTCGTCATCACCATCGTTGTTGTCGCCATCATCGCCCTCACAATTCTCGTTCTCGATAGCCTGGCTGGCAGGGATATCGCAGTCATCCATGTATTCAGTACGCGTCTCTAATCTTCCTATTGCCATCGTTTCAGCCGCAAGCCTGACATTCTCGGCTGTAACCTAACATTAATGTAAGAGCAGGATTACGAGGAATTTATACAAGACTAACATCGTCTCGCATAGCTTTCCATACTTTGATGTTTCCTTTCATAGTCTTCTCCTGTTCCCGCAGTACTACAGCGCGTTGCATGACTTCTGTGGTGAACTCGATAGCAATGTCATGAAAGAAATGAATTGTTTCAGCTGATATAGAGCTGGCAATGTCTGCTTCTCTTGCTTCATGGCCAGATTTACAAGATCTGTTAGGACGGTAAAATATAACATCCCAAAATATGAAGTCGAAGTAACTTACTTCATAAGCCGAGCGAGGGTAGACAAACAAAACAAACCAAGATCACTAGCGTTCACTGAGTCTGCATCGATGCCAGCTTCAGCCAATTTTTTCCTAATTTTATACGAGCTCTCTTTGCGCCCCGTGCGCTGAGGATCACCGTCACAGTCGTTCGCAGGGTCATCTGCAGCGACTTCACGCTTCCTCTTTCTGTGTTTCGATAGATTGGTTGATATGGCCTCGTTGCCCTTTCGACCAGCTCGCAATTTGGCAGGAATTTCATCAACATGCTCTCCGCGTGATTCCGCGCGCTTCTTGCGCATATACAATCGTTTCTGAAGCCGACGTTTCGAAGCAGGCGAAAGCTCTGAAGGGATGGAGTTGTGATAGTTTGCCGATAGTGAATGGAGAGATGGGGTAGGAGCCAAAGACGAAGACGATGTTATCTGTGAAACCGGTAGGAATGCAGTTTTCGGTAGTTGAATGCCATCATGGGTAGTAGAATGAGAGGATGTATTAGATGGTACATGACAATGAGACTGAAATGAGGCATATGGATGCTTATGTCCTATCACGGCCGGTTCAGTGGACTGCTCAGCGGCCATGAAAGTAGTATCAAAATCCGCCTCCTCGGATTCAGAAGCTCGGAATATCATTTCCATTACCATAAGATGGCGTGTATCCAAGGATTTCATGGCCCCTTCTGGCTGAGCGCAGAAGACTCTTACTGATTCAGGATTTTCCCGAAGGGTGTCCAACTCGAACGAAGTTCTTTCCAATCCATTCTGAGGTGCCACTTCAGTGCTTCCACCATTCGACAAAGCCTCTGCCGCGATCAGTTTGCGGGCATTTTCTTCTTCCCATTTAATCCAATAGCCCGATACTTCCATAGCTCCTTCTAACTCTTGCCGAAAGCTGGGTTTGACGGGTTTTGTAGATGCCGCATGTTCCAAAAGTTCAAGATAGACGCTTACGTCGAGTGTACTTTTTGTTTTGATATGATCTGCAATAAGATCGGGTCTAACGCGAGAGTAGATGCTTAGTGCATGGAAAAATAGGTCCTTCTCGGCAGAGGTCCAATATCCTGTGGGCGAAATAAACGAAGGGGGTAAAACGGTGGGTACATCCTGTCCTAGACAATGGGCTTGCACTTGAGCAAGGTGGTTGCGAAAGTAGTGGGCATATTCCAGAGTTACATGATTACGCGTCTTTTCATATCCATTTTCATTGTTCATGGATGTAGGTTATCCAGTCGAGGTACGATGTAGTAGCAATTGTGTAGAAAGCGCTATTGGGAGAAGGAGAGCTTAGCTGAACTGTACACTGTGGCTGTGCTATTTGTGATCATCACCTATGACAATTTGTGCCAACTCTTGAAAGAACGATTTCGTGAATCAGAAAAAGTAAAAAAGCTCGCTCAGAAGAGTAATATATCTGTAATACTAGTAGTTTCTAGAGATAAATAGAAATAATAATGGTAGTACAGTATGATGATATGGTATCGTAAACATGATCGTCAACACTCAGCGGTAATTATATCGAAGAAAACATATAATTTAAATAAACATTCCTTGTAAAAGTACGTCCTTGCTATAGGTTTACCAGCGGCTCGCGCCCAGTACCATCTCGGCGCCGTATGTCCCATTGTCGCCGGGCTAACTTACGGACCTCTCCTTTGATAATTTTTCCTGAAGGAGTATGTTCTAAAATTTGGTTAGAAACGCGCAGTATTTAACCTTCTATCACTCACCAAAAGGTTGGGTTAACACGATAACCATAACTGGAACCGCAAATCTAGGAAGGCTAGATAAAGGAGCACCATCAATTTGGACCATCTGACGGAGTTCGACGGAGCAAACCTATTTCGAGCCTGCGCTATCAAAGTTGCTTCTGTCACCCGTCCCTGCCACTCAGGCTTTATGGACACAACGGCAGCCACAAGCTCTCCTAGACGCTCGTCGGGTACCCCTACCGCGGCTGCTTCCAAAACCCGAGGATCAGCATACAGGGCGTTCTCCACTGATATGGAATCCTAAGAGTTGCTCAGCAATGGAACGGATGCATATCGTATGGGGCTCGAAACACTCACAATATTTTCGCCTCCACGAATGATAATATCCTTTACTGTTAAATCATTAGCAATGGATCCGAAGACCTAACGGAGACCGTGGCAAAACGCACTTCTGTCTTTAATATAGAGGAAGCCATCATTGTCCTGATATCCCAGATCTCCCGTTTTCAACCAACCGTCGTGAGTTATTACTTGTCTCGTAGCAGCTGGGTTTTATTGTCAAGAGAGAGAGCCACAGCAACCAATAGGATGAACCTGCCTGGATCGTGCCAATATTCTTTCATGACGTTAGGGCCACGTCTGAAAATAGGTATGTGTTATTGGGGTGCACGGGGGAGAGTTGTAGATGCACCTACAACCAAACTTCTCCGACACCGCCGGGGGGCAGACAAGTGCCATTATGCACGATCTGGATCTCATTGACTGGTGATGCCCTGCCGCTGACGGAGGCGAAACAGATTAATAAAAAATGGAAAAGCATACACAAATCACAACTAACGTGCTGGTCGGGCGGGCTATGTAATCTTCTCCAGAAGCCTTTATTTCCAAGAGGCATGTAAGGGGGTATTGATGAAATAAATGATAAATAGACCTACCGAAACAGCGATTGAATTGGTCTCAGTGAGTCCGTATCCTTGTATCCTGAAATCTACAATGAGCAATAGTATGGCGATCATTTGGAAATATAGGACGAACATTGTAGCTGTTGGAAATGCCTTTTGTGCTCGAGGAACGAGCGAATCCGGTGCCGGTGCGCCTCCAAAAAGGAGGCCTTCCAAAGGATGTCCCGCTAATGAGCTTTCCGTCAAATCTGCAACCATTGCTGGAACACTAACGAACCAGCGATGCGTTAGTATTGTACTGTTAACGGATTATGATGCATACCCTCCAGCTACCGAAACATTTTCAAGTTTAATCAATCTGTTCACTGGTGAGTAAATCGCTGAAGAATTATTCACTGATCCCTACCTAGCCGCTGAATTTATCTATTAGCAAGCTGTAAATATTGAATCTATATACACACCTTCTTCTGGTATCCACTTCTTGGTCAACACGATCTTCATGCCTGTCATCGTTGCCATCATCTGTTCAGAGAATTAGGTGCACAATACGCATGTTTGCTTTTTCTTTGGACACATACGGAATAGCTCGTTGAGCCAGTGACATGAAACAATGGGACGGCAACAAGGGCGCCTTTTTGAACCCCATTTTTAGTCGGCACGGGGATACCATCTCCCTTACGCAGGGCTGCCCTATAACCCCCCACAAGCACCTGCGAACGTAATTAGCTGAAGGACAGTTTGATTTTTGTTGTTTGAATAAAGCTTACATTTAGTACGTTGGTGAGAAATTGTCGCTGCGTGCTGAGAACACCTTTTGGTAGACCAGTGGTACCTTCGGAAAAGATAAGTGTCGGTGGTAAGTTTAGAATGAGATTTATTGGAATCATACCTGATGTAAAAATGATGGTCGCGTTGTCTTCAGGAAGTATCTCAAGATTTTTATTTACAATGTCGATAGCCGCTTCTTGGGGGAAAGCGTCAGCAGCGGCCTGGAACGATGTCATTCCCCCCCAGGTCCTTGTCTCTTGCCGATCATGAAATACCAAAAACCCTGTGGTCCCTACTTCCTCGGTAATCTTCAATACAAGGGGTTCTATGCGGTCCGCGCGCTCTGTATCAACGATGATCAATTTGCAGTCTGTATGGGCAAGGCAATGATGCAAAGGTTCTAATGGAAGCCACCTAGTAGGATTTCAGTAGTTAGGCGGCTGTGGCTATCAAGAAAACATAAAATATGCCCTACGCATTTGCAAGGACAGAAACGGCCCCAATAAGATCTATACCTATGTTAGACAGACGTCCATCCGTTAGAAATGTCACGTACGACATGCCCAAAAGGCTACCAGATAGTCGGGACAGTTGCGTGAGCAGATTGCAACTCTGTCTCCTGTGAAAGAGAAGCATAAGCTTATTTATACACCCGCCATGGCGTGGCAGAAAAGAACGGAGTACTCACCTTTCTGAATATCGTACACATCGCGAAATAATCCTGCTACCCGAATGGCACGCTCATGCACCTCTTGATACGTGAGACGTTGATCCTCGTAGACGATATAGGTCTCGTTTGCATATTGCTTGACTGCCGATAACCAAAACTCCCGCAAGGATGGCCATAGGTTCTTGTATACGCGATAAAGTCTTCCCTCGATCACAGTGGTCTCAACTTCATGAATATTGCCTGGAGCACAGAGGATTGCCTCAGCTACAAGTCACCAACGATTAGTTTAGGAGTTGCTCAGCAGTAACAAATAGAATGTCTTTACTTTCAGCCAATGTTCGTTTCGGGATCCACGTCATATTTTGTGAGAAGCAAGCGGCGAGCAGAGCAATGGCGAAATCTTTGAGTTGCTACATGGGCTTTTATGGTGACGCGGTTGACTCACAAGGAAACGCTGTCACCGCGCGGAAATCTCCTCTGGGCTCTAGTATCACGGTCAGGGATACAAAAGGAATGAATGATCTTCAGAAGAACGGAAATCTTGCAATGTCCGCGGATACACACTGCTCCGCGGTTCCTGTGTATCTGCCGAGATTAGTGAATGTTTCGTAACTTTCTAACCGGCTACCGCTCTTCCTGAGCCCTTCTCGGCATCCACTCTGCCAACCGTATTGGTGCGCCTAACAGCTCGGACCGGCATCTGGACAACTTCCTCGCAAGACGGGATGGCAGGCGAGGGCCTGCCTTTCACAGATAATTCCAATGATAATCTATATGTGCTTGACCGTGTGCTCCGTATCATTAGCGTCGTTCAAAAGAGTGGGCCTCATAGAAATAGTCGTCAAAGCGCTTCTGACGATCAACCTCCTCAGGGAGTTCGAAAGAAGGATCATGCTTTGATGATCGGACAGCTGCTGCATTTGGAGCGTCGGGAGAATTTAGCTCGAACGTTTGGTCTGAATCTGAGTAGCGGAGTGTTTATTCCCACTGGATAGTCTTATAATTAGTCGTTATAGCGTCTGCGAAGAATATGTAGATGGACATACTGCGATAGATCACCTACCGACGCTCAGCTTAAATCCAGCTAATTATATACGTCAATACTGCCAGAATAGGCTTCTACTACTCATGGACACATGCATTGTGTACGATGCTGGAAGCTGTCATGAGGTTTAGTGAGCGATCCCAGATTGACTGACAACAAATGACTT
>JASFCX010000045.1:0-26808 GCA_036937015.1 Crucibulum parvulum | reverse complement strand
CGTTTTGCTCACTATCCCCTCCCCTTCCCGCAGGTCTGGCTCGACCAGGCGATCCTCACCCCCGGCGCCGTCGCCGCGTTCTACACCTCTATGGCCGTGCTAGAAGGCAAGCCGAAGGAAGCGTGGCCTAGAATTCAGAATGTGCGTTTTAGTTCTTCTCTCATCGTGGTGTTCGGTTATGGTGCTGCTGCGGGTTGGTGGGACTTGTGGTAATGAGACTTTGGATGTGAGGGTGGGGCTGGGACGAAGTTACAGTTCATCTGCTGTAACCATGGGGCGGGTGTCGCTCCATTGTTACTGGCCTCATTGCTGGAGTGATTATGGTGATCAGCTGCTGGAAACTAGTTCCTCGACGAAACAGAGACTATCGCACCTTTGCTGGTGAGAACGGCGTTGGCTGGGTGCAGCAATACGTGCTCGCACACGATTGCTGGCCGCTGAGATAACCAGACGTGTTATTCGTTCTGCGTTTCAAAACGTTGCTGTTGTCGCATGCCTCGGTTTGGTGTATGGGCGAGTGGATGTACAGGTCTCGCTAGTAGACGAAATCGTGATGCTGGTCAACGAGACCCTAGTTGAAATTCGGCCATACCTACATGTGCGAGTCACTCACGTTATTGAGGTCGCTATCGTTGTTGCGGATATCTATCCTTCATGATTGATGGATTGTTGCAGGGACTATTTTCGCGAGGGCGGGTGATTATGCTCTCACGGATGTAGGAGAGGTACCAGTGTGATAGTGTGGCCCCCCATTGTCATCGCTGGTGGTCGATGTGTCGAAAAAGGGGCAAGAGTGGGTGGCTGATGTTCTGTGGTGTGTGTTGGTCGTCGATCGTGTTGGTCTCGTTTTCATTGGTTGTTGCGGTGATTCACACTGCCCCTCACTTTCTTCGTTCTTCCTACCCATTCAGTCCTTTCTGTATGTTCGGCTCTTCTTCGTACTGTTACTGATCCTTCTCGCTCCAGGCCTACGTCCCCACCCTAGTCCGCAATTGGGGCGTCTTCATCCCCACGCAAATAATCAACTTCTCGCTCGTCCCGCCACATTTGAGGCTGGTGGTTGTGAGCATTGTTAGTTTATTTTGGAGTGAGTGGTTCTGTTCTTTGACTTTAGCTTCTATGCTCTCTCCCGGGTCTTTCATTGTTTGATGTCTGCTCTGGGTTGACTGGTAACGCTGTTGGTGCCGTTGGTGTGGTTCAGCAACGCTCTTGGTTGATGGAGACAGTGATCCGTGAATCCTACTCATTGTTGGCCTGATGGACATGGTGATCTCTCACCCGTTCACTTTCCCGGGCGTTTCATGGATTATAACATGCTCCCCCGTTGACGAGCTCCCAGTTTACGAATGTAGCCGGGTGGAGAGCTGAGGCTGTACTATGGTCATTCTTCATAACTCGCTTGGAGACCATTCCCTCGATGCCTTCTAGTTCTAATATCTATTCGTCGTCGGACTCTATCCGAACCTTACGCTCTTGATCCTCGTCTTTGAATACTTACTGACACTTATCGATCCTTTGATAGATACCTATCTATCCGCAGCCAACGCTGCAGCACAGAAGGCGAAAGGGATAGAACAAATTGAAAATCAACTCTTGAAGGTCGATTAATCTCTCCAAGAGCGCGTCCTGTACTCTCCTGGATACACTGCTAGATCGTGCTCTGGGCCCGTTGATTTGGCTGATCACGGCGATTACAGTGGTTCAGATACATAACCGTTTGTGGACCTTGTCTTCGCTGTTGGGGACTAGCAAGACTATATTGAGCATGAATAGATTTTTGAAGGTGATTATTGATACATATAACGAGAAATAAAATCAATCGGCTATAGGGATGGATTTCGGGAAGAGTGGATCGGGTAGATGTTAACTGTACCTTCTTGCCGGTTATTAACGCGATTCAAAGGACGTGTATTCCATATTAGTGAACTGAGGAAGGTGCATAACAAATATAACTATTCCTTATCAGAGAAGTGCCGCATTTATTCCTGCAGTTGCGTGAGTATGCAATGCTGGTACATCATATCATCCATGCGATGGTTCCTGAGCTACTTTACAATGGGTTGGGTGCACGGCGAATGTTATGGACTGTTCATTCTGGTCCTTGGTTACAGGTGTGGACCGGTGTTGGGGTGCTCAGTATCAAAGTTCAAAGAATGATAGAACGCAAAAGTATCTAGACAACGAGAAAGAAAACTACATAAAAGGATCATTGGAATCAATGACAAGGTAGTCTTTCTTTTCAACGTTTACCCCCTGCTTCACTAACCATGCATGCACACGATCTTCGAGTTCGCCAGGTATGCATGTTGGATCGGAGGGGTCGGCGATTCTGGTAAGAAGAAAGAAGTAACGCTCCAAGTTTGCGGCATCTGGAGTCGGTTTCAAATGGATGGGAATAAGATCTGTCTTCTTCTTCATAACCAGCCTAAGAGCGTAACTATAACCTTGGTGCTTTCTCTCCAATTCTTTTCCCGCTATGCGCGATCCCCAACGGCAAACCTCTTCAAAGCCCAAGACAAACCCTCCAAGAGGAGTAAGTTTAGGGTTCCACTGCTTTGAATCCATTCTTCTCGTAAACTGTGCTAAGAAGATGTGAGATTCATGCAGAAATAGCAGCAGAGGAAGTGCTTACAATGTGCCACAACAATGAAGGCGAACTATGAAAGGATTTTACCTTTAGAAATTTCGAATGGTTGGTCCAACTGTTGCGAATTTAGATTGGACCAGGCGATGGTATACTTTAGGTTAGTATAAGTATGCGGTAGTGGAGGTTGGGAGACAGCTGGAGAGTTGATGTTGAGTCTTATTATATGTTACAGTTAAACGCTAAGCCGTACATAGATCATTTTCAATTTTCCGTTGTGTGCGCCCACTGTTTGTTATAAACATCCCGATTTGGCTAATTAAGCGCGATGAAGTGCAAAGCAGCAACATAGAGTTACCCCATCTCCGAACTTTCTTATGTTTACGCTACATTGGTTCGTTTCGAAAAGTGTGGGCAAACCTATGTGGATGTACAGTACCACAACGAAATTTATTCGCGTTATGATTTATATTATCTATGGTTCGTGTTATTCTCATGCTACTATTTCTACTTTATTGAATTGATTTTTTTGCGCTCTTCTGGAAACGAGATTTTGCTTTGCAGACAGGGAAAATTACACCGTGACATAAATTCAGAGTGCGGGCATTCTATTTCTTTTAGAGGATCGCCATGCCGAAGTCTGTTATGGATTTCTTGCCGACGTTGAACTTACAAAACCAGTGGAACCTAGAAGTCATACGCCAATACATTCAGACAGCCCAAACCTGCCACTCACGGTCTGTTATACTCTGTTTTATTCGTTATTCGATCGTTTGTTGATCCTCGTCTTTGAATACTTATTGACACTGATTGATCTTTTGATAGATACCTATCTATCCGCGGCCAACGCCGCAACACAAAAAGTGAAAGGGATAGAACAAATTGAAAAGCAGCTCTTGAAAGTCGATTAATCTCTCCAAGAGCGCGCCCTGTTCTCTCCTGAATACACTGCGAGATAATGTCCTGGACCCACTGCTTTGGCTGTACATAGCGATTACGGTGGTTCAGATACCTAGCCGTTTGTGGACCTTGTCTTCGATGTTGAGGATTAGCAGGACAGTGTGCACTGGGGATGAATAGATCCCTGGGGTGATTACTGATACATTTGACTAGAGACGAAATAAGTTGGCTAAACGGATGGATTTTCTGGAACAGTGGATCGTATAGATGTTAGCTGTATCTTCTTGTTGGTTATGAACGCGAATCAAAGGGTATATATTCCACATCAGTGAATGTAAGTTGAGGAAGGTTTAATATAACAGTTCCTTATCATAACCGTACCGCATTTATAGTGGATTTGACGTATGGCGATTGCTATATACCCATAGTTCATTATGGCTCCTAATTATGGGTGTGGACTAGTGTCACGATACTTAGTAGTAATATTCAAAGAATAGTGGAATGCAAAAGTATCTAGATTATGGGGAAGTAAACTACCTAAAAGGATCACTAGAGTCAAAGACAGTCCAATCTGTCTTTTCGACGCTAATCCCCTGTTTCACTAACCATGCATACACACGATCTTCGAGTTCGCCACGAGTGCAAGTTGGATCGGAGGGGTAGGCAATTCTGGTGAGAAGAAAGAAGTAATCTTCCAAGTGTCTAGCATCTGGAGTCGGTTTCAAGCGGATGGGAATAAGGTCTATCTTCTTCTTCATGACCAGCCTCAGAGCGTATCCATAAGCTTCATACTCTTCCTGCAGTTCCTCTCCCGCTAAGCGCGATCCCCAACGGCAAACCTCCTCAAAGCCCAAGACAAACCCTCCAACAGGAGCAAGTTTAGGGCTCCACCGATTTGAATTCATTCTGCTCATAAACTGTGTCAAGAGAACGTGAGACTCGTGCACAAATAGTAGCGGAGGAAGCGCTTACAATATGTCACGACAATGAATGCGAAGAAAGATTTTAGCTTTAGAAATGGCTGATACAACTGTCGGTTAAGGATTTCAGGCTATGAATTTAGCTTGGACTATGCGATGGCGTACTTTAGGTTGGTATATGTGGTAGTGAACATTGGGAGACAGTTGGAAAAGCTGATGTTGACTTTGTTTATAGACGGCTTGTGTGCTACGTAATGTCATCGTACCTCATTCCAAATATTTTGTCGGTGTTAACGACGCCACAGTGCTACAGTATCACAAGTCGATGGAACTTGAATCTCCGGAGATCTAGCCCATTATGGCATAAATAACTAGCTCTCATTTCAGCTGATGGTTTGATCCATTTGTTGTGTAACGTAGCCTACTGGAACTGTAGATTTCGATTCCAGAAATCAGAAATTTTCCAGCTTGCTCGTTTCGGAGGCTTTTCAGGGTATATTATATCTGGTGATAAGGTCCACTTACCTAAATAATCATTGGGGGATGGCACTCGAATTCCAGCAATCTAGTTTGTTCAACCTGCAGAAGGGTCGAACCGTCGGCCATTGTACCGGAAAATTAGTATAACTAGCATTCACATTATACCCGGCATGGCGTACCATATCACCGTATCTATACTATTGTTTAAAATTAGTGATTGTGTCAGCGCGGTCGGAGTAAACTTGAAATGGTGGGCATCACGAAAATATGCTATCAGATGATAGCAGCCAGAAACAGCATAAAAACCGGAATCCAGGTAACGGGTACACATACTGTAAAAGCAGCAAGATCCCAGTGGCGTGACGTAGTTATCATTGCCAGCCGGCCGACGATACAGGTTCCTCTTGCCAGTCCGTTTCTTTAAAACTTCAAAGACCCGACATTTCCTTCAACTTTGACGCAATGACAGCTATGTAGGCAAGACCAATGCCAAACTAGATCTGAACTCGGATTATGAATGAACTGCTTCCTGCTGTTTTAGGGTTGGATCGCAGATCATGCTGTAATACCCATTGGATTTTATTCACTGCTTAACCATCATTACACGTGCTGTTTACTGGATATCTGGGGGAAAATATAATCATCCTTTTTCCAGCTCAGCGTGCTATATTGGAATACAATCGTTAAGATTAAGAGCTAGTGCGATCTGGACTGCGCCTACAGTCGCACATACAATTTAGTGACCGCTTAATCATTTTGATATTTATCTAGGTACACGTAGATATTTCGCATGTATCTAGATTATATTCCAGCATGAACAATATCCCTTTACCTCACACAATCACCAATGATAAATATTTTCTTCGCTTATTTTAACACCCGATAATATATATGAAGTAACCGGACGTCAAGGTGGTGTATCGTTGACTATGGATCACAAGTACAGATCAATATAGATTGTGAATCCACTGCCACAAAACTTCTATGGATATATTTTACTACAGGTCAATTGGCACAAGGTAACTGGCCTGAAATAAATTCATGTGTTTGTCTGGTGTCACTACTCGGAGGATTCTAGCTGGACCGCTCTCATAATAGAGTCCAACCACAGAGTGTCACCATTTTGGCTCTTTCATGTGCCGGTCCTACTGAGACTATCCCAGATAATATACATGAGGCAACCGTATGGCAATCCACTGCTATGCACTTCAGTGGTTGCTGTTTGTGTTTTATAAGTACAGCCTAAATCTGAGTATGGCCACGGTATTTGATTCGATTTACAATGACCATGAAAACAGCACTCGGGTATGAGTCTTCAATGGGATATGTTTTAATGGAAGTGCGCTTCAAGGCACATGTATGGCAGCCATCGGCTTCTGATAATGTGATCGGATTTCACGTTGTTATATTTCATGCGGTACAGTAATCGATTTCGGTAGATAGACACATGGGTAAATTACGCGCTCACCACTCGGAGTTTATAAATGTGTCTTCTGATAAACACCCACAATACGGACATGCTTATAACGCTAAGCGCAGAAATATTGAGTCTGACCGAATCGTCGATAACGGAGTAGAGAACAGTGATTTCTTACCAAACTGGCACAAAGCCATGAGCAGAGCGAGTTACCAGACTTCAGCTGCTGCGGCTAGAAACACGGTTGCAAGCGAGTATTTGGTTATTAACGACAGTTTGATAATCCAATGATTAATTTTCGACCAAAATGGACCGCTGGGTAGGTCTTGTTCATTTTAGGTATGATCAGATAACAAAAACAATATACCATCTTAATCATTTATATTTTGTAAGGTGTAGCTATGATCGGTCGTCAGATAGGCCTTATCATTAGGTTCATGTGCGAAGCTAATAAGTACTGACTGATACAACCGGTACAGTAGCTGTACTAAGTAATCTCACCACACCGGAAATGGCTGAAAATTTTAGAATCAAGTATTTAGTCCTAAGTGGAACAACTAGAATATATCGAGAAGTTCTGATCTTAAATCTCGGAGCAACCTATGTAACCACATTCGATGGGAAACAGCTCCTTTAGTTTCATGACCAGTAGCAAGATTCATCTTGAACAAACATTAAAGCCCCGCAGCCTGTGATTGATTGATCCCACCCCATGCGGCGGGTTGGCAAGTTGCTTGTCAGTGCTTGTCCTTGTTGTCGATTAAGCATAGGAAGTTGATGTCGAGTCTTCTTGAGCTGTGTTCAGTCTTGTCTGTTGGTTTTCTGCCTCTGGACATCATCCTGTCCATTCTTTCAAATGGAGTTAGACTCTGAGTACCAGGTACGTATAAATTATGCTTGTTCTCTGCAACATTTTATAACGAGCATACGCCATGTCCACCCCACACATCCCTGCCGACTCCCCTCGTCGAACCGATGCTGTTGGTCCTTCCACACAGCATAGTGTTCTTGGTGAAAATCATGAGGCTAGTCGAGCGCTCTTAAAGGAAGAACTGAAAGGACGTATCACCTATGTTCAAGACGAGCTTCTTCAGGCAATTGGTGCCATCCCGGGAGTTGTTCACTCCGAAGATCGTCGTTGCCTGGACCTGTTGCAAACCCCACAATACCAGCAACTCTTTCATAAGTTAACTATTGCAAGCCATGAAGCTCAAATGTACTCTCCCTTGGTAAGTTCTACCTTCAATTCAAGGACAACGCTTCTGAAAATCTTCACCTTAGCTCGATATCATGAATGGGATTATGAACTCCTGCTCGACTCCCTCTAAATATAATAGATGCTTCTCTGATGCTTCAAGGAGTGGTATGAAAACGACAACCAATGCTGTCATTCCTAACCGCTGTCCTGACCTTGGCCTTGTTGATTTGGTACCCGGAAAAACGGATGCTGAGACACCTTTATCGTGGATGCATTTACTGGTGCCCATTGAAGTAAAACTCGACGAGAGTGATGCACCCGAGGCAACGACACGCAATACCATCAAGCCAGTACTCCCTCAGATCGCCGATTATGCCCGGCTTCATTTGTCTCTTCGGCCATTCCAGTTATACAGCTTTATTCTCTTGATTTGTGGATCTACGTTTAGTCTCACCTTCTTTGATAGAGCCGGCGTCGTTGTATCTCGGAAGTACACCTTTGCAGATGATCTCCTCATCTTTATTCGTCTCATCCGCCGCCTTTCACTAGAGATGAATCTTCACGGTCTTGGTCTCGATCCTACTGTGGAACTAGTCAAAGGCCAAACGATGCTAACGAAACCATATCCATCCTTCAAGGTGCTCGTGGATGGGCAGCGTAAAACCTATGATGTTGATGAACATGGTCCCACTAACCGGTACTGGACTACCGTCGGTCTGCCCATCTGGCAATCCCTCACATTTGTTGGAAGGGGCACTTCAACTTGGCGCGTGGTTGACGAAGATGATACGCCACATATCTTGAAGAATACCTGGCGCGATGGTGTCCGGGAAGCAGAATCAAGTATTTATCGGGATCTCCTTGCCTCTGAGTTCAAAGGTATAGCCAAATTCTCCATTGGCGGCGATGTCTCGTATAAAGATACCCTGATCTCGTGCTGGAATCTGCGGCAGCGACATGGAGTTACCCCACCTCCAGACTTTCCTACGTCTACACTGCATCGTTTTATTATGAAAAGTGTGGGAAAACCCTTGTGGAAGTACCGTACCACAAAGCAATTTCTTCGTGCCATGAGAGATATTGTAAATGGTTCGTGGTATTCTTTTATTTCTCCCTCTGCGTTATTTGATTTTTGCACTATCCAGGACACAGGTCACTGTTTTTCTTCCATAGAAGGCTGCATCGCGACATCAGTGCTGGCAATCTCTTTCTTTCAGAGGATCGCCAAGCCGAAGAGTGTTATGGCTTTCTTGCTGACATTGAGCTTTCGAAAAAAGTGGACAGTAGCCGCCCACCTATGCCGATACATTCTCAAACCCTAAACCCGCCACTTACGGTCTGTATTTTACGCGTTCTTCATTATTTGATCGTTTGCTCACTTTTCTTGTTTTCAGGGAACAGCACAATTCATGGCGATTGGACTTCTGCTTCGATGCTTACGCCGTAGGCGCTACTTGGACGTTGTACATTCAGTTCATCATGATCTTGAATCTATCGTCTGGGTCACTCTTTATTCCATCCTGATGCACGAAATCATTGAAGAGCGTGGTCGCGTCATTTTTCAAAGTACCAGTGATGAAGCAGACAATTTTTCTGCTTTTCGCAATCAGTTCAGCCGTACTTCTTTTGAAGAAATATTAAACGCTCGAACACAATGCTTCGCTGCGTACAATATCGACGAATTACTTTATATGATCAAAGCCCCTGAACTCCAACAACTGGTCCGAGATCTTATCAAACTTGTCTGGCAGCAGAACAGTGAGAGTCCAACTTATATTACTCACGACTCTTTATGGGCTGCGTTCGACAATGCCCTCAAAGCCGCTCGTGCTTGAATTCAATGTGTTCATAAATGTTAGGATATTATTACTGTGGGCTTGTCGTGAATACTAAATCTTAGGATTCCGTGGACATGGAGAAGGGCGGGGGGAGACTAGAACCATATATCGTACGCATATATCCATTGTACAGAAAACAGAAAAAAATGATTGTTGCTTTACTTTGAATGCTATGTGTACTCAAGTATCAAGCCTAACGATCTGTGACCAAAGCAGAAATTTGAATTCATAGGCAGGCTAAGCTGCGGTCAACAGAGATCGGCGTACAAAAGTGTACCATATGTGTGATGTAGCCGAGGGCGGCAGAGGTTTTCGTTTACATCTTCTCGTCCTCGAAGCTCCGTAGATCCGTTTGGGTACGCTAAATTGACCGACATAAGTACACCACGACCAGCAGGTGAGACGCTGCGACCGTGTGTTCGAATTGCACACATACAATATGACTGGAAAGTAGAGTAAGAGGGATGTAGTAACATGTTGATAAATAGACCAAATGGAACTTCCTCCCACCGTGATTGCTGACCCGAATGGTAAGACCAAACGAGGCGTGCGAGGGCACAGAAACAGAAGAGTTTACAATGCTACAAGTGATGATATAATACTATCACCACGGTCACCTTTTCCTGTATTTCGCTTCATCATCTGTGTGTCCTTCGGCAATATGTGTATTTGATTTATGCTCCCATACTATTTCTTTCTTTGGGAGCCATGATGGACGGTACTCAGTGGCGATGAGCGAAGAATGCAGGGCCAGGAAGAACCACACCTTTCTCTCATTCTTCTTCAGCCTTGGGGAGGGTTCTGTCCGCTCCTCCTTTCTACTCGCTGAGAATGGTCGGAGTAGCGGGCATGTTGGGATAAGAGATAGCGGTGCTCGTTGTTTGAAAGCCCATCTCGGACGATCCAATACGAAAATTTTCGAGACCTTAAAAAAAATATTCGCGCAGCGTCAGTGAATTTCTCGTTGCACATAATACCAATTCAGCCTGACCAAGTGCCACAACTGGATAACTTTTCATCCCGAAAGTAAATTCATACATAGTAGAAACTTAGGGAAGACCAGAGAGCCGACTTTGGGAGAGGGGTACGATTCACATATCTTGAGGCACACGACGTGAGTGGAATGCGTACGAGCCCTATATCCTGAAGTTCGTACGCAATAGTCGGGTGTCTAGAGGATAAATCGTCGATGGACGCCTATAATGGTCGACAGCAGTTTTGTCGATCCGTAAGAGAAGAAAGCTACCCCTCTGCGGCATTGTTATAGGCTCAAGAGTTGAACTAGAAGGTGCGCGAAGGTTACATAAATATTATCTTTTTAAAATTCGAATACTCTGAACGAAATTTGGGTATCCAACATAAAGTTCAAGTCCCCATAGGCACTTCGAAGGCGCGATGGTTGGCAGGTAGTAACGTAGGCAGGAGGATAAGGAGAGGTTATTACTACGTAAATCCAGGCTTGAGAACGCTACGAAGGTGTCAGTACGAAGTGAGCAGGCAGAATGGGAGAATGGAGGTATTTATATGCATCAGCAGAACTCAAAGCAACGTCAGTGTTGGTTAGGTTGACGGACAACTGAATAATTACTGCTCTTGTAGAAGTAATGAAAAACTGAAATGAAAGAAATGAAGTGAAGGAGATGGTTGGGTGTGTCAAGCTCACCACCGTCGACGATAAGCCGGGCGCTGAAACCAACGGCAAGCGATAACTGGGATAACTGAGCTCTGAGTTGATGACGGAGTGATGACGCCAACTGAGGTTGCGCCATCAAAGTGGGAAAGGGCGGTTGATGCCGAACTCGGCGTTTACCTCAGCATGAGCCTTGTCATCGCCACCCAAATTCATTCTCGCTTCTTTTCTCCTGTCAGTCTCGATGTCCTCCCATTCCTTCTCCTTTTCTTGAGACTCGTATTTGTCGTCGGACTGGTTCCTCCTCTTAAGTCCTACTCCCCGTCTTCGAACATACATTGACCGACTCTTTATAGGTACCTACCTATCCGCAGCCAACGCTGCAGCACAGAAGGCGAAAGGGATAGAACTGTTAAAATAAGCGACGTAACGTTTGACCTCGGTGAGCTCGTGAGGTAAACGGATAGTGTACAATCTCGAAAGTACACTACTTATATACAAAATATCTACATAATTAAGATATATATATCAATGAAACTCAGCCCCAAAAATGTAAATATGACTGCGGGCGTGGTCCGGATCGCGCTCACTCGCAAATCTTAATTCTAATATTCCAACAAGAACAAATTGAAAATCAACTCTTAAAGGTCGATTAATCTCTCCAAGAGCGCGTCCTGTGCTCTCCTAGATACACTGCAAGATCGTGCTCTGGACCCGTTGACTTGGCTGTCCATGGCGATTACAGTGGTTCAGATACCTAGCCGTTTGTAGACCTTGTCTTTGCTATTGAAGATTAGCAAGACAGTGTACATCGGGGATAAGATGAATAGATTTTTGAGGTGATTATTGATACATCTGACGAGAGGTGAAATCAGTTGGCTAAACGGATGGATTTTCGGGAAGAGTGGATCGCATAAATGTAAATCTTATCTTCTTGCTGGTTAAGAACACGATTCAAAGGGCATATATTCCACGTTAGTGAATATGAACTGAGGAAGATTTAATATGTCAGTTCCTTATCAGAACCGTGCCGCATTTATAGTGGATTTGGCGTATGGTGATTGTTATATACCCATAAGTTCATTATGGCTGCTGATTACGGATGTGGACTGATGTCACAATACTTAGTAGTAATATTCAAAGAATAGCAGGATGCAAAAGTATCTACATGATGAGAAAGTAAACTACCTAAAAGGATCACTAGAGTCAAAGACAGTCCAATCTGTCTTTTCGACGCTAACCCCCTGTTTCACTAACCATGCATGCACACGATCTTCGAGTTCGCCACGAGTGCAAGTTGGATTGGAGGGGTCGGCGATTCTGGTGAGAAGAAAGAAGTAATCCACCAAGTGTCCAGCATCCAGGGACGGTTTCAAACGAATGGGAATAAGGTCTATCTTCTTCTTCATGACCAGCTTAAGAGCGTAACCATAAACTTCCTCCTCTCTCTTCAATTCTTTTCCCGCTAAGCGCGGTCCCCAACTGCGAACCTCCTCAAAGTCCAAGACAAACCCTCCAAGAGGAGCACGATTATGGTTCCATCTCTTTGGATCCATCGAGTTCTAAAATTGATATACAAATGACTGGTTAGAGGCTCGTTTTGATATATCAGAGCTCAGCTAAAAATAGCTAACCACGTTTCTATTTCACTAGCTTATAAATCACGATTCATAGATGAGTCGTTCAAGGTGGCTTCAATCAGATCTAAAGATGAATTAGCAATGTTTACTGGAAGAACTGGTGAGTAGAACTAACCTTCTTTCTTGATTAATACTTGCCTCATGATTCATGGCATCGAGATTGAACAAACATGCGCCAAGTCCTGCCGCAATTCGCCGTCTATAGAGTATCCCATTAATTCAGATGCAGAGTCAAGAGAGTAAACAGCGTACATATGAATGAGATATATAGCTCTCCACTCTTGTATGAACTTACCCCAGTTCATGGCTACTGCTATCCTCTATAATCAGCTTTGGTTCGTACACAAATTCAATGCAACTCACGCCCACGCATTCTGGAGTCCCAAGCCTCTTCAGCTCCTTTGTCACTATGCTCCCCTAGTATATGACAGTTCCAATTTACAGATGCATTGAATATTAGAGCTTAAATCTTCGGCATGGTTGGATATTAGTTGTTGGGTATCTTCTGGAGCTGTCTGTCACGACGGTTCGTAGATGTTCAAGGTGGGTACATGATGTTTCACGTCTGATACCATTACTACTGTGTTGAGTATCCAGATCCAAAAGCAATTGTTATTGAACAAGGGACTATCGCGGGCCTCAACGTGAACGCATCTGTGGCTGGAGATAGCAGTGAGGTTCAATATGTCTGACTACATCATTCTGTGCTGATGTGGAGATACTCGTCGAGAGCTGCAAGTTTGTCTCTGACTTGAAGGCAAGTCTTGCAATATGGCTTCTTAAGAATACTGCAATACGGACAAGAGGACGAGGTAGACTGAAACCATGAAGAGTCCGCGAGTGATGGTGATGGTTAGGAGAATAACTTCAATCAAACAAGTTCGAGTGAACAGCAGTTTGAGCAAACTCACATGGTCAAAAATATGCTCATAAACTTCAAATTACGACACCAAGATATGAATGTGTGTACAAACATCTGAATATAGCTGGAATAATGTTGGATGCAGTGATTTGAAGGCTGAGGAGCCAAGCCAAAGGAGCGAAAATCTGACTGATAAAAATGCCATTGGACGTATAGCTAAATAGACCGGACTTTTGTTTTTACCGAGCGTCATGGTTGCCACCATACAGTTAGGTACAGGGTCAGTGAACGTGAACTGGGGAAGGTGTAATATAAATGCTCTTTACTCGAAAATACCGCGTTTATAGCGGTTTGGGTGGTGTGGCCCTTGGTTACGAGTGTGGACTAGTATCACGATGCTTAGTAGTAATATTCAAAGAGTAGCGGAATGCAAATTATCTAGACAACGAGAAGGTAAACTACTTAAAAGGATCACTGGAGTCAATGACAATCTAATCTGTCTTTTCAACGCTAACCCCCTGCTTCACTAACCATGCATATACACGATCTTCGAGTTCACCACGTGTGCACGTGGGATCGGAGGGGTCGGCGACTCTGGTAAGAAGAAAGAAGTAACGCACCAAGTGTCTGGCATCTGGAGTTAACTTCAAGCGGATGGGAATGAGATCTATCTTCTTCTTCATGACTAGCCTAAGAGCATAACCATAAGCTTCATCATTTTCCTCCAATTCTTCTCCCGCTAAGCGCGATCCCCAACGGCAAACCTCCTCAAAATCTAAGACAAACCCTCTAAGAGGAGAACGATTTGGGTTCCATCCCTTTGAATTCATTTTTCTCGCAAACTGCGGTAAGAGGATGTGAGGCTCGCGCAGAAATAGCAGGGTAGGAAGTGCTTACAATGTACCACAACAATGGGGATGAACTAAGAAAGATTTGAACTTTAGAATGGTTGATCCAACTGTCGAGAAAGGTGTTCAAGTTATGGATTCAGATTAGACTACGCAGCGGCGTATACTTTATGTTCGTATATGTGATAGTGAACGTTGGGAATTAGAGAGTTGATGTTGAGTTTGTTTATAAATGGCTTTTAGTTACGTAATGTCGTCGGCTCAAAATATTTGTCGGTGTTAACGACGCGTCGACGCCACAGTTGCGCCACGAGCGTCACAGTCACCAGAGGATACCAGTACCAGTATCACAGTTGTCTTGTCAATGGAATTGAAATAAAACTCGAATCTCAGGAGATCTGTCCCCATAAATTACGAGCTCCCACTTCCGCTGATGTTCTGGTTCATTGTGCAACATGGCCTATTTTGCGGATTTCGATTGCAGAAATCAGAATTTCAGCTCGTTTCGACTTCTCAGGGTATTGTATCGACAATTTACAAATGAAGTGCCCAATGTGGTTCTTGATATAAGGTTCACTTGCCTATATAATTATTGGAACATGACATTCAAATTCCAGAAATCTTTCATGCTCAATCTGCATACCCGTGTCGATTCTCGAACCGCCGGCGCCTGGACATTGTACCACCAAGTTGGTATAACTGGCATATACATTATGCCGGTAATGGAATATCATATTTTCGTATTTATTCTATTGTTCTAACTTAGTGATTGTGTCGACGCGGGAGCACGCAAGAGTTTGTATCACGAGAATACACTATCAGATGGAAGCAGCCCAACTTGAACAACATCAAAGGCCTACTTGCCTAAATAATTATTGGAACATGACATTCGAATTCCGGTAATCTTTTATGCTCCATCTGCACACCGGTATCGAACCGCCGGCGCTCGGTCATTGTACCACTAAGTTGGTATAACTGGCATCCATATTATGCCAGTAATGACATATAGTATCCTCGTACCTATCCTATTGTTCTAACTTAGTGATAGTGTCAGCGCGAGAGGAGTCAACAAGAGTTGGCATCACGAGAAGAAGCTATCAGATGGCAGCAGCCCGATAAGAACATCAAAACTGGGATCTCAGGCAATGATTACATATAAAGGCAACAAGATTCCAATGGCCTGGCGTATTTTATGATTACCAGTCAGCCCACGATCTAGGTACACTCTTGCCAGTCCGTTCCTTTCAAAGAACCGAAAATTTCCACTAAGTTTGACGCAATGACAGCTATACAGCTTCCGCCACCAAGGCCAATGCCAAACTGGATCCGAACTCGGATTATTAATGAACTGCCTCCCGGTCAGCATATGCCCAACCGCTATGAATATAGCTTGTATGGCGCTTTCAATGCCTTGTTGACCACTATTTTCCCGGCTGAGCGTAACTTCAGCGTCTCACCTCAGTTGTTGATGCGATCGAACTATGATGTGGATGTCGGTGATACCTCCGCCTCGAGTATAGATGTCAATGTCTCACTTATGGTGAGTATTACATGTGGTCCAACTGGGTATGTGCTAATTAATCTTTTTTTATGTAGCTCGACGAGGAGGATCTAGCTTCAGACATTTCCACAGATAACTTTGGAGCATTTGTCGAATCTCGTTCTGCTAGAGCTGCACGGAGCATTGTAATCCCAGACTTCAGCATACTCAAAGTCGATGCGAATGGGGACGCGAAGAGGGACAAGATGTTAAAAATTTTGGAAGTAAAGAAGGACAATCAGGACCTTTTAGACTCTCAAATGCAGATGAGACGATACCTAGAAATTGCCAGAGTAAAGCCAAGACCGTCAGGACCTGGGCACACCTTCTGGGCATTTTTAGTCCTAGGAGATACTACGCAGGTCTGGAAATTGGATGGGACAGCTCATGATTCCAAACCAAAGAAAACTCGTACCATCATTAACACTGACGAATTAGAGACCCTTCTTCGTCCTATTGCCCAAAGGAACTGGGCTTGACGTTAGAAAAGAAATTGTAGGGAAACTAAGTGGATCAATGTATGGCAATAGTATGCGCTATGTATAGTAGAGCTACTCGTCCTGCTTCTCTTATTCAATTATGTTTATGCATTCTTTTCGTCTACATACTTTAAATGTTACGGACAGGCTGTCGTAGGTACCTTGGTCGGTTGACTTACAAATCTCTTTGTTATCCATTTAGCATGAAAAATTACCTGTCATCTTAGAGCTGATTCTCAATTTTTGACGCTATTGCTTCAAATACTTTCTGAATACTTGGAAGTTGCTCAGAATACGAGCAGGATTTGACGTACAAAACTACTCCGAAAGTGGATATCTAATTTTGGAACTGGTCGATGATCGGTGAATTGATGCCCCATCAACAAAAATGAAACTCCGTAGCGGCTCTAAGTTCAAACGGCAATCGTGACTTTCGCTTGTATCATCTATGTTTTTGTGTCCTGACTACAGTCCTTTCTGCTCTTTCCATCACTTGAAAGTGCTCAGACAGCCCCAAAGTAGAACTAAACGTGCGTGAAAATATTTGATACTGATTAGCTAGAACTGTCGTGGGGGAGCGTGCGGGTGGCCAGAGCAAGTACATGGGGGAGCATAAGTAAATGTTAAGGCTACGCTCGTCATATATGATATCACTATCGCTCTCTCGCCCACTACTTTTTTAATGCATGGGATTCTTTATAGATATCTATGTATCCACAGCTGCCAACACCGTGATATACACGAATATTTGGAAGAACGACTAGAAGAGGACACGTCATACATTCACAAGGAAAGATAGCACGAAAATTAGAATCTGAAGACCTAACCCACGCAGAGTCTCCTGTACTGTGCATGGCCATGGCGGAGACTATAGCCTCTACATGCGTCAGCCACGGAGCTGATTGATAATGATGTTGAGTGTACCACTATATTGCTAAGCCATATTATGATCGCACCTTTAATTTCATGGCGCTTATGCATTATTAGTTTTGATACATTTTCCGCTAGTCAATGGTTCCAATCTCCCTAAAGCCCAATATATATGTAAGAAATTGAAATATTGACTTTTATGCCTGTAAATTTATCGCTAGTTATTAATGTAATGACTCTTTAGCGTAAGGGACCAAGCTAGTTAACAAGCGCGCAAGAATACTAGATGTTAGTTGAGCGTCTATCAATCTGGCAGCTGTTCGATTATGATCAGCAGCGGCGTCTATGACTCTATCGGCATGTGGCCCACGTAAGTCCACGTTCTCACACTTACTCCCTACACCCATCATCTCGCCTAATGGCAACACCATCCCTCATACTGGGGCTCATTTTGCGTTGTATGTCGAGACTACTTCGACATTCAAGAAAAAGTTGGAATTGGATACATATACTTCTGAAGCGGCTCTTGTTCAACATCAAATCTCTCCGATTCAAAACGCCGACCTTCAGACAGCATGACAGAATCACAATATCTGGAGCATCACAGCCCTTACCTATGCTAGACGTTTCTCGGCCTCATTCATTGGACAGTCGGAGCTATATGCAACAGGAGATCGCTTTAGCTCTCACAATTGTTGTTACTTCCCCTAATGCTGAATATAATCCAGCTCTAGCTAGTGGATCGCAAGGAGATGCCTCTACCTTGGTCTCAAACTCCGTGAATCGTTGGTGTCTTGAAATATCTTTTGTTTCTTTTTATTGACTCTGCGGTACTCAGAGTCACAGGACATAATACGCACGCCATCTCCTGCAAACAGTTTGTTTCATAACGATAATTCACCGAATCTTCAGCCGCTCAGACTAGTCTCCTATCCAGTTCCGACACAAATGTTCAATACGGACATCAAGCTCATACCTATGCCACTGTCGATGAAACGATATGATTCGACAATACTTAGGTAATTATATATTGCTTTTATCTCCACTCCTACTTGATTACTTATTTCATTATTTAGAAAACGAACCGCATCCGAGATTAATCTTCCCCCCGCAACAATAGACTATACCAAGTAAGCATGTCTTCCCAGATGACCTTTCTGATATACTTCATCTCAAACTGTTGACCCTAGCCGTGGCTGCAATTATGTCCTGCCAGAGGGTTGGGCATCTTACACTCATCCGGAAGGGGCATTATATTTCTTTCACAGCGAGAAGGTATGCAGCACTTCTGACGTAGCTGAAATGGCCCCTCGACTCAATAACATTACAGGGAATTCTAACGGAAGAGAACGTATATGACAAGATCACGAACGCTATGGTTCTTGACGCAGCTGCTAAACTCCACAATTTGGCCGTATCCATAAATACTTCACTCGCAAGCTGTGAGACTGTTATAGAAATTTCTAAAAATAGGGAAAAAATAGGCTATTATTGTGTTCACCATCTAACAAGAACCATATTTTGGTTGGAGGAATTTAAACTCAATGGCAAAAATGTTTTTGAGCGTACATGTGGTGTCGAAGCTCTCAGCCAGGCAAGTAAGTGGTGCCTTAATTCGATTTGAGACGAAGCTCAGTTCAATTTCTAGAGAACGCGGTTGAAGCCCAATATTGGTGGGATGAACTTCCACTCATATTCATGATTCTTACTCACTCAGTGCATCATTCAAGGAAACATATTGAACTTTACCCTAATGATCGATGCCTGTCTCAAGACATTGTTGATGAAATAAGAGAAACGATTCTTCACTCTAGAGCAGGTAATTAACTTCTTACTTACAAAGCTTACATGCAGATTTAGAGTCTCATTTTTGATAGAAATGTTGACGTCTAGCACATCAATCACGCCATTCACCGAAGAGGAATTAAAGGATATGCTGCCATTATTATGCATGCTTCAAGGTATATGGGGCATCTACATCACATACGAGAGGCTGTATTAACATGAGATGTACTATCTAGAAAGTGTCAACAAGCGATATGCACATTCTGTATGTGTTAGTGGTACGAAAATCAGTCTCTTCTTCTTCCATTTCACTCAAGAGACTTCAAACAGCAAGATTTTTACACACTTTCGGTATATATTGTTGAATCGTTAACTATACTTATCTATATTAACAATCCCAGTTCGTTCTAGATTCTTCAACTTCTACGGACAGTTTGGTGCACGGCTCGATAATGACCAGGCCCTTTACCAAGATAGCGGTCAATGCGATGCAAAATTGACAAGGATATTCACTAGCCTATCATATGCTCTATTCCGGGCTCCCAATGTACATCTACGAACACTACAACGAGTGTGGGTGAACAACCAGATTACTCAAGTGTCATGGCGTCCATTTATCAAACAACTCAACACAGAGTGGGCTGAGCTGATTTTGAATGTGAGCTTGTATATCTCCCTGTCATTATTTGAGCGATTAATTCTAAATTTATTTGCAGTCAACCGTTATTATGACTGCCAATGTCGCATTTCTAGCGATCCCAGGTGTAACGACGGCAAATACTCCTTCCACGATAGCGCAAATTTTTAGTTATGCATCCACAGTTGCAAGTATTGGAGCAATAGTAATCGGGCTACTTCTGGTGCGACAGAACCGCACGAAGGGAATTGATGATGCCAATGAAGCAGTTAGTTTCTCACTGCACCGTTAATCGGTAATAGTTCGCTAAATTATTCCCAGTTGAGCTTCATGACAACATTACTCAATACCAACTTTGGAAAAGAGGCCTTGGCTATTATGTATAGCCTACCATATGCTCTATTGATATGGGGGTAAGCTCTCATTAATTAATCAATAATTATTATGCTTAGCATGAATTAGGATGGTATTCTTTGTTGCTGCTCTCGGGAGCCTGACATTCAAAGGGACTGATAAAGCAACTCGTATATCAATCGGGGTGGTCTTCTCCCTCGTAGGATCACTCGTTTTTTGGTGTGTTTTCAATTCATGGGAGCAAAGAACTCCGAGGAAAGAGCATGATAGGAATGGACATGAAACAACTGAACAGTCCAAATTGAAAACAGTGGTAGTGCATGGACCCAATAAACCTACGCAGACTGTGTAAGAATATATTGTATGCCTTCATCATATGTACTTACTATGTTGTCATAATTATTTTAATCATCTCTTAATTGTCGAATATGATATTTCTGATTTGGCGTATACTCAGCCTTGGCAAAGAATCAAGGGGGTTTCCCGATTTAATTAATGATACAGGGTCAGTTTTTTTAACACCACTCAAGTGTCAAGACTCAACCTAGATAATACATTTAAATCGAATAAACATATCCGTTGTCGACCTAGGCACCGGCTTGTAGTGTAGGAATATATATAATAATCCTAGAATACCTGTATACCTAGAAAACAAAAGAAATAAAATGGCGAGGTGGCCTCACTTCGGTCTTAACAAACTGGAGAGAGAACTGCTAATAGAATGACGAAGTGCTGAGGGAATTGGATGAAAAATAGCGCGATGGGAGCCGGAGGACGATGACTGAGAAGCTGACAGGCTGATAGATGGACGGAGGACACGACGAGTGCACGACGGGCACGACGAAGACAATAGGGATGGAGGAAAACTGATAGAATGATGCTAAAATAGTCGCCCGATCGCAACTATAATAGCTCGATAACGAGAGATCATAAAATTATGAAACAAAGACGAAGAAGGGGGTGGGAAGGGGGCCTAGACGATGCAAAAAGACCGGAGTCGTTTGGAGCTGTCGTTGTTGAAAGTGTCGCGATTTGGTGAGGAGGTCGACTTGCCGGATACTTGATCTCCAAAAACTTGAATATATTCGATAAAATCGAAGTGATTAGCTACGGTATGTAGGAGGGCGATTGAATACAGAGGAGGAGGAGGGGAGGGGACTCTAAACTAATGAACTACGAAGCAAAACACATGTTTTTAAGTAAATATGAAAATCTTTAGTACAAAGAAGTAAAATAGAAAAAAACATGAAGTAAAATGATCATTTGAGCGGCTGTAGGCACCAGACTCGCTCATGGGACTTGTTGGATCCGTAGAAAATGCAGGAGATATCTTCTGAGGGCTGGATCGCATGAATCATATCGCCAATAAGTCCATAAATGAATAAAATACGAAAAATACTAATCAAACCAAAGAAAATAATCATTCCCGTGATTGAGTCCGTTGTTCCGAGCTCAAATAAATGTTCCGCGCTGTTCTGAAGCTTCCTGATGTGTTCCGAACCATCCCAGCTGATCGCATAGTGTTCCTGCAGGTGAGTTTTTGTGTACAGAACCCGGTGGGGCTCGTCACCGTCGATGGCGGATTGATGAAACTGCGAGATTGGGTGGTTTGGGGGCTGCGTTAAAGGTATTTCTGTTTGGTTCAGGTTCTGTTTTCCCATAAACGATGATCCATCGGTGGTATTTACACTAGAGCAGATGTCCAGCTAGTAATTAGAATCTTCCGTCAGTACGGGCCGTATTGGAAGGAATTGATGGATTGTGGGTAGAGTAAGTGATAATGTACTTGACATAGATGCAAATTTCAAGCAAAATTACAAATTCGCTTCTAAACTTTTTGCTGGTTGTGGTGCCCATTCTTCAGCTAACACTTTCCCATTAATTACAACGGGTTTCGCGCCTAAAAAGTGGGTCAGCGAGGTATCTTACCTTCATTTCCTTCTTCACAGAACGTACCGAGCATAACAAAATACATCCTACAATATTCTGCCGTATCATTCCTCCATGCATGGATCGTAGCTCTTTGGCAGACTACATCACCCTCATTAAGGATGACTTCCTCTCCATTTTCTAGTATCAGCACGATAGAGCCTTTCGCAATAATCCCGTAGTCCAGCGACTCAGTTCGGTGAAATGGCTATTATTTCGATAAAATTAACTGCTAAGAGTGTTAAGATAGGAGGTCTAGACTTGCCGAAAGGCTCCCCGGTGCGACTTCTACCACTCTGAACACTGATCCGGTTTTGGTGTATAACTCCGATCCGTTGCCTTGAATTTCATCAAGAAAGCGACCCGTGCCTCCTGCTGCTACTTCACTATCAACTGTCGCGGGAATAGCATTGGTTCGGTAAAGATGGTAGGCGATGGCGTCGCCTCCAGGAACGAGTCTCTGGAATGGCTCAACCTTATCGCTAATAAATGTTGATTGACCAGAGGAGTTGTGTCCGGTAACTACACGGCGAACAGGGGGGAGAGGAGAAGGATTTACGTCTTGTGTGCCCGACATTATGAGCTGAGATGAATGTGATACCGGAGGACCAAGGGAGTGCAGTATTTATGGAATAGACCCGCGTGTAGTAATATCTTTATAATTAGACTGGTCTCGGTAAAGCAGTGGGTCGCGGACGGATTCAGAAGATTAGTTCACGCGTCGTCATTTGTGTATCTATCTTGTTGGTTTATCATATTGACCATGAACAACTGTTGTGTGAGAGAAGTATCTGCAATCTAAACTATATGGATATAGAAAGAAATCACGGCTTTACTATATGGCTGCAGCCGCAAGTAAGCAACGTTTCAAAGCAGCTTTGACATTCTGCACTTTTGTCAAGTGGTTAATCTGTTATGCTTGGGATATGTATCCTCACACAAACATACCTAAACGAAACTGTAGGCTCCGCTTAGAGTTTGGGTCCTTGGACTGAACTAAACACAAACTCCAGTTCGGTGTTTGGAGTATTGAAGAAAATTCTGAATGTGTTGAAACGGGGATCCCCAGCTGTTGAGAATATTCATGGACTAGCGGGTCCACTAGTGATGTGGATATGATGTAACCTCTATACTAGATGTAGGAAGAATGTCTCATCTCCTCGAATTAACTGTTCTCGCAAATTTATACTTACTAGTGCGATTAAGCAATGTTTTTGCATTATCAAAAAGAATTTTTGAAGAGTGTAGCACTATCGTTAGCTTATTATTAATAGGATGCGAAATCTAACACATGCATTCTTGCCGATTACTGAAAGCCTTACGATATCTAACCGACGATCACTCGTGTTGTGATCTCGTCTTTTTATTCTCGTCATTACTCACTACGCCAATTATGTTATATTTTCTTTCATCTACGTCTGACTACTGACTACGCATATATTCACAGGAATACACCAACGTTCGATCTACGGACACATCGTAATAGAAATTCGCATTTTGGAAGAACAAGGGCCGGAAAAGAACACAAACATCAACGCTCTGATGTCACGTATTCAAAACATATAACCATAGCCGCCGCCTTATTATTCTAACCACTGCTCTTAAGCCATGACTAGAAATGATGACGATGTACAGACATCTTTTCAACGAGTATAATGAGCGGAGAGGAAGTAAGGGCGGTGCATGAAGAGACTTGCTCTTGCTGAGCGCGCGCGAGACATGTAGGGGCACGTGACGTTACTACGTTACGAGTTTGACAGTGCACTGATATTTATTAGTCCATAAAGTCGGCGCAGTGCACCTCGAAGCCAGTGTAATGAGTCATACATGACTGGGCCCATTAAATACTCCAGGTAGTGGGATAGTGCTCCTTTAACGATGCGGAGAACTCCCAAAGGTGGGTATAGTATGACAGAGGCTCGTGTTATGCGCCACGGCACTCTGGCGCGTGCACCGCGCCGAGATGGTGCAAAACATCTCTCCGGTGATATACAGGAATTGAAGCAGTGCGCTAGGAGGACCGCCAAGCAAGTACCGAGGCACTGCTTGGAAAGCATCGATCACTTACCGGAGTCAGAGAACATGGCCCTTAAAATGGCACGTAAACACTCTATAGGTCCAATGTAGGGAGTGCACTCATAAATAGAGTAAATAAGTCTGCATACGGCAGTGCATGTCAAGCGCATTGTCTCCAACCTATGGGAGTGGATGCATTCATCTGTAGAATCAGAAGATAGATATTAGCTCATTTACCCGTTATAGACGGAATGAGCACACCGTCAATATTCAAGCCTCCGTATCCAAGTCTCCGTCGAGCGCTCGGTGTCACAGGTAAAGGCGGACCCTGTAACGGGTCTTCACGTAGCATAGCTTTCAATAAGATGTAAGGTGCCAACAATGTCAACGACAGTACAGCCGATCGCAGGTATCGTCTGCGCATTGCTAATCTTTCATGTCGTTAACTAACCACACTAAAAAAAACATTATGATGCAACGCCTACCTTCATCCGACCGCCGCCAAATCTACATCCACACCTGTAAGTCCGTAGATCCCCTCCTAATCCATGCTCTCTAATTCCTCGCCCTTCAAACGGCTCCTTCTGGTCTCTGTCCTCTGGCCGAGTGAGCAGGGGGTTACTAGTGGATATCGAGTCCAGGACTTCCGGGGTAGTTGAAAGTTCAATGGCAGTCTCAATAAGACACACTCAAGTAAAATTCTAAGGAAATTATCGGGGATCAAATCCAGGCCACTGGCAGAGAAAACCCGACCAGAAGGCTAAACGAATCACATACTTTTAATGGCTGCAAGAACCTTCGTCGTTGAACTAATCCGCTAGTACTCCTGATCATCAAAACGAGCCATTCGTTGAAACCACATCCTTATGTTGTATCCTTCCAGGTAGAAGCAGATATCGAGCTTCACGGGAGGCCCCGAACACAGAGAATGTGGGATTTAGTAAGTAGTTTTGTCGTGTATAGAACGAATAACGGCTAGGATTCTGAAGCGAGAAAGTGCCAATAAGAGAGGTAGGTCTGTAACGTTGGGGATGGCGGCAGGCTCAAAACGACGACAGTGGAAAGAGGACGATGATGAGCGTTATATAATATTTCCCACGATTGCTCTTGTGGGCAAACGATGAAATGAAAAGCTGCCGTAAATTCAAACCAATTGTTACCACGTGCACATACAACGCACTGTAACGCATCTGAACCGGCAGAATCTTGTCTTTGGTCACCCTTGGCGTGCGCATGAGAGCCTGAGGATAATCCTTGGGTTTATATGCTTTCATACCCGCGCATACTTGCAGGTACTAATGTTGGTTTGGCGTAGCCTGATAAGACGCGAAAGCACATGGATCCTCACTTCAAGCCAAGTAATAGAAGGCTTCGGACTGAATAAAGGGCTTTTAGTTCGGCCCCAGAGGTGTGCCCATATGTTCCAATTATTGCGAGTTTTTGACTAACGCTGAACATCCGTAGAATTCGTTGTCCATGCGTCGAGTCCACCGTGAACCACGTATCTCGACAACGCCACCGCGCAACTTTCTAATGCCTCCCATAACCCACTGGCACATGCATCGATGCACATCTCAAGCACCGATTCTTGGTCACTTATCAGCAACTTTGAAAAGAACCTCGACAGTATTAATGCAGGACTCTGTGCGTGTAGTTGTCTCTTGGATGAACGGACCGGGTGTACCTCTAGCTACACAACGCTGTTACTTGGCATTATCACTCTTCGTTGGATGATGCCTCGTGGAGGAAAGCCAAGCGGATCCATCGTCTTCGGGCGTTCGACTATACCCATCTCCTTCCGCGTGCTTTACGAGGCAGGGCCACCTCCAAACATCATGCTTCAACCCTCTCCCCCAATTCATGTGGCTTGGTACGATCTGGATGTGCCTTTCAATGCCAGCGGGATCGTGCACGTATAAGTATATCCAACTTTGCTGAAGCACACTCTCCCTCTTCTATTCGCAGAGATCACGACGCGCGATGAAGTTCACCATCATTGCCATCTTTTCCGCCTCTATTGGTCTCGCCATTGCCTCTCCCAATGGCAGTGGTGGAGATGGACACAATAGTGGACATGGAAAGCCTAGCAAACCCCTTCCTCTTGTCACCTCCGCCGAGCTTCGTCGCACCATCTCATCTCGCGCCCTTCTTGGCCATGCAAACAAGTTTGTTGACTTCTCAAAGCTCAGCGCTGGTACCCGCGCATTCGGCAGCAAAGGCCACAACGCGACTGTCGACTACATCAAGAAGTCGCTTGACAAGACAGGCTACTACGACACTCAGCTCCAGACATTCAGCTACCTCTTCTCCGAGGGAACTGCACAGTTCTCTGCTGGTGGTGTCTCTTACACGACAGGTTGGTTCACATATGGACCTGCAGGATTGATAGAGGCTCCGATCGTGGTCGTGAACGATCTCGGATGCGTTTTGGTGCGTTCTATGCTTTATTCCAACTCCCTTCCCCGGCATCAGTGGTAATTTTATGTAACATTCTCCAGGCGGACTATCCCGCCACTGTCGCTGGTAGTATCGCTCTCATCAAGCGTGGCTCATGCGAATTTGGCCTCAAAGTCGCTCTTGCTGGAGCTGCAGGTGCCGCTGGCGCGATCATCTATAACAACGCCGACGGTGCTGTTACCGGCGGTACTCTCAGCCAAATTACCCGCCCCGACGTTGGACCTTACGTTCCCATTGGTTCCATCTCCGGCGTCGATGGTAACGCTCTCGTCACGCGTATCAGCGCGGGTGAACTGGTGATCGGTAACCTCGACGTTGATGCAGTCAACGAGGATCGATTCACTTCTAACGTTCTCGCAACCTCGAAGGGTGGCGATAAGAACAACCTCATCTTCGCTGGTGGGCACACTGACTCAGTTCCTGC
>JASFCX010000044.1:5436-27403 GCA_036937015.1 Crucibulum parvulum | reverse complement strand
TGAAGTGTTGTCATTATTGTAATAAATAATCTTAAATAAAGAAGCATTTATTTGTACTTGTTTATATTGTCTGGTATTATTTGATTTATTCAAATTTCTCTTGATTTATCCTATTTTTTTTATGATTTTATTAGACATTTTTAAGGATTTATTTGTATTTGTTTTGTCTTGTCTGTTTTATTTGGTTGTTTAGATTTTTTATGGTATTTCTACCAATTTATTTCAAATTTCTATGATTATTACCACTAATATTATAGACAGTGTTAGTAACAATAGCTCTTATATGTATCTGTTTTGATCTGTCTGGGTGTATTTGAATTTATTTAAATCTTCTTGATTTCTATGAATTTATTGAGTCTAAGTTAAGTCCAAGCCAAAGTCAGTCTGAGTTGAATCTGAGTTTAAACTGAATCTGAGCTAATCTGACTTGAGATAATAAGACCTTCAAAAAAAATTATCAATGAAATTAAGATCTGATCAGATTAGCTCAGACACCCAAGTAGAATCTGAGCAATCTGGTCAGAGTCCAAGCAGTCCGACTGGACTGGGTGGGGGAGTGTAAAGTATTGGCAGGCTCTCCATCTGCATTATCAAAAATCAAAAGCCACTGCTTTGACAGCAAAGCTATCCAGTAGAGAACTGCTTCAGGAGTTCCCTCCAGATCAATTTTTTTGGCATCTGGAATGGAAGAAATGCCTTTTAAGCTGGCAGAGATAGTATCTTCATTAGTGGCATCAACCCAAAACACATGCCCATACCTGAGAATAGCAAGATGTTATTGAGTAAATCATATTTTAACTAAATGTGTCAAATAGCAAAAAGTTGGAAGATAGCAGAAGGATATATCAGTTGAGTCAGAAGGTAGATTGTACGGATGTTGGCTTCAGCTTAGGTGCTGCGCCCTTCGCAATCTATTCTGTGTCCTAGTATTTGCGAATAGTTGGAACAAGAAGTCGGAGGCAAGTCAGAGGGTCAGAAGTGTTATCAGACGGAAGTCTAATAACGAGGGCGAAGTAGATCAGAGAGGAGTGTTAACTTTAATATTTGAACTAAGGAGCGGAGGATACAAGCGGAAGGTATTTATACTATGGAAGATAACTAGGGATGAACTTAGAGATGGAATGGTAGTATGATGTACCAAGGCTATGATGATAGTATCATGGAAACTAATAAATGGTTGTAACGAGATGAGTGAAACTGTAAGTTGGAAGGAATGCTGTGTAAAGGCTATGTAACTAAAATCAATTGTAAGGGAACTATGGTGATGAAACATATTTACAAAATAAGGAAGGTCAAAAATGGTGAACGGAAGATAGGATGGAAGGAATGTCGGAAGGAAGTCAGAAGGATGGAAGGTATGCTTGAAGTTCCAGGATGTGACAAAATGAATCATGACATACTAACTGGAAACATCTTCTGAAAATTTTTGAACAATTTGGGTCTTTCCCATCCCACCCAGACTGTAAATGAGATAGGAGCACTGAGGTGTACCACCTTTTCCATCCCCAGTACTAAAATACTGCTTCAACTTGTCAATATAGACTTGCTGTCCTGTGAAGAGAGCACTGGAGCAAGGCCTTGAAACAAGCTTGGGTGGTTCACACTGTGGGGGTGGTGGATACACAATCTGACAGAGTATGCACATGAGATTATTTACTGAAACTCCTGGAGATATATAACTGCTTATCAGATTACCAGCAACAGCAGTGAGGGCACTATGCTTGACTGATATATGAGAAGCATCCTGAAAAATATTGGCCATTATGTTTGTTATGTTGAGAAAGAGCTAGTTGTGTTTGCAGATAAGGACTAGACAAGAGGATAGGGGGCAGGTGCAGGGGACAAAGGGCATTAACACACTCAGACATGTCAAGAAAGCAGCTGTGTATGGAAGTTGCCACAGCTGAAGCACTGAATGGTTATGAGTGCCTGGGTTACATACTCCTAGTTGGTTGTGCATTGTGGAGAGCCACCTGTGGGGCATTTGATGAAAGCCTGTGAAACATTTGTTATTGTATAGTGAATGTAAACTATGGATGCATACTACTACTGCTATTTATTCATTTACCTCTAGATCAGGCACTTGGAAAATGGATTGAAACTTCTACTCCATCCTAGTGAATCTTTGGGTACAACAATCCATCTATCTCCCACATGTCCCTCCTTATTGCCTACCTACAACACCTCACACATCCCTTCTAGCCTCAATACAACAGTCCTATTCTCCTCCACATTGACAGTGAAGTGGAAGTGATACAAGTTCCTGTGAAAGTGGATGACAAAGTTATTTTGTTCTGTGAGCAATTTGAACACTTTTTGGGTGCTTGTATTGCCCAAGCTCTCATTCTGTTTACTTTTTTGGTCCATGTATTAAGAAGTACATGCTGCTTTGCAAAGAATAAAAATCATCACAAAATTGGCCTTGTTCCCACCAATACTTGCTCTGACATCAAGTATCACAGGTGGTTGAGAAGATGGTGGCCCATGAGGGCATGAGTGTAGAGCTGTCTATATGTTTGGAAGAGCTGGTGGTGAGAAAGAGGTGGCAAGTGTGAGGTGGGCCATTGGAGTGGAGATGTTGTATGATGCCTCAGTGTTATTTGGATTTGGATTATGGGGTGGACAAAGGCCATTCTGACTCTGTGGGTGTGCTGGGAAGATAAATACAGAGGAAGGAAAGTAAGAGGAAAGACATGCCAGATGGCAGCCAACACAAAGCTCTTGCTTGATGATTGCATGGTGCATGGGTTTATGTAGCCCTTTATGAGCAATACAGCATTTGTGTTAGGCTGTAAGGTCCATTGTTAATTATTGCTATGCCATGGAAATTTTTGTAGTCAAGGACAGTGCAAATGGAAGCAAGGAGACATGTTTTTCAGTAGTTTTGCTGAAGAGCAGAGGAAGATTCATTTGATGAAGCAGTTGGCATCACTGGCTGTTTCACCTATATGAGTGAGGCAGCAGGGTGTAATGGAATAAAATAAGATATAGCTCAGTCAGAATAGGATTTGACTATAGTATATTTGGAGTAACTATACCTAATGGAATAAAATAATATATAGCTATGAGAATAATCAGTAAGAGTGAAATGAAATAGTAAGTAAGTTCTAACTCACCTCAGTCAGAATAGGATTTGACTGAGGTGTTTCTACACTATCTAGAGGTCTTTTATACTACAAGAAATAATAAAAGGAGTATGTACAAAAGTAGAATTAAACATACTAATCAGTTGTTTCTACATTACAGAGTCTGAGTAATAAATGCATTGCTATTTTGTCTAAATAATATGTGGGTCCAATATTAGGAATTCTAGGTGGTGCTTTAAGGGTGGGTGATGCATGAGATGGTTTATATTTCCAACAGGATGGTTGGCACTATAGGAAGAGGAAAGGTAGTAATATGCACTTCATTGACACACAGATGGACCATCCCTTCTCATCTCCCCTGTCTGCATCACCTGAGAATTTGAGCAAGACCTTTGCCATACCTAGATAAGCCATCTCTGAGCAGATGTGGTACATCCTATACATTGGTGGGTTTACAAGAGTCTGCTTGCATTTGGGGGCCATACAGACACACATGGGGAGTAGATAGCTTTGGCAAACTCAACACTAAGGAAGACATGAGTGGGGATTAGGCAGCACAGAGAGAGGCAAGGTGGGATGTCAATATGGTTGCATGAAGGGGAGGGGTAGCAGTTGAGGATGAGTTCTTTGAATGGATGAGAGGGAGAGGAGGAAGGAGAGGAACAGCATTCAATGGAGCATCCAAGGGCATCCCCACTAGCATGGAGAACAATGTCTTCTTTGCTTTCAGGTTCTACCTCTTAGTTAACTCAAAATACTGAAGACAATCTGTCTCTAGTCTTACAGGAAAGGGGGGGGGAAAGAGAATCAAAGATCACAGAAAGCAATGATTATAACCACCAGTGGGTTGCATAGAAGAAGATGCACATAGACCATTGCTACAGAGGAAGTTGGATCTATTATCATCACATTACCAGACCAGGAATGGCAGTCAGTCTGTGCACATAAGCTAGGGGCCCAGGCATTGGTTTGCTTTGTGCACCAAATGTTCTTGGACAAGTCCTGTTACATTTTGCAGTCACTCCACCAATAATTTACCACCCCCCACCATTCCACAAGGATTCCACCTGGATTCCAAATTCCAGGTGGATTTCTTTTTTTATATATAAATGCATAATAAACCAGTAAAAATCAGCAAAAATAAAGTAAATCAGATAAGCATAAACAAATATAAATATATGACAATCCATACAATCACTATCATATCATACAGATATTATTAGAGATCATTCTCCTCAACATCTGCTGCATTTACTAATACTATTTATTACAAATAGTGATAAAATCAAAAAAGAAAATTGATGAAATTATGAAAAAAATCTGAAGATGTACAAATAAAGGAGCTTTTATTCATATCCATTTGACTTAATTTAATTCCATTTAATATACTTGAATTTTATTGAAGGAAGTTGTTTAGTGCAAATATTTATACATATTTGTTAATATCTCAGATTGTAGAGACTGTAAACAGAAACATGACATGATTGATTGCATTAAAATTGGATAAGAATTGCACCTAGAAATTACAAAATACTGTTCTAGTTACAAATTTTTTGAATTTATTGACATTTATTTATTAATAGCATTATGACCATTAATAGAATATAATAATGCATATAAAAAGAAAATAAATAATTTACTTTTATTTGTATATCTTTGATTGTCCTTTAATTTCTTAATAATTGTTTATGATGTCATCTATTATTCTTATGTATACTATTTTATTCTTATAATAGATGATTTTGATTAAAGATGTCCATATTTGTATTGTTTATATTGTCTGGTATTATTCAATTTCACCTGAATTTTTATGATTTTATTGAACAGAAGTAGCTCTTATTTGTATTAATTTGGTCTTGTCTGGTTCTACTTGGTTATTTAAATTTTATGTAATTTTAGCAATTTTTTTTCTTTCAAATTTCTATAATTATTATAGCTGGCATTATATGCAGTGTTATTAATAGTAGCTCTTATTTGTATCTGTTTAGCCTGTCTGGGTTTATTTGCATTTTCCTGAATTTTCTTGAATTTTACAAATTTATTTCAAGATTTTATAATTCTTATCACTGGAGCTATAAATAGTGTTAGTAACAGGAGCTCTTATTTGTTTATATTTTGCATTGTTTTGGTTTTATTTGATTTTCCCTGATTTTTTGACAAGTTCTGAAAAATACCTCTTCAATGTAGATGATATTGGAATATATGAAATGTCCTGAAAGAATCCTTGGAATCATTCCCATTCCATTCCATACTTGTTGTAATGATCTGAGAGCAACTAAAATGAATAGAAAATGTGGTAACAAAATTAGTTAATACATTCCCCCTGGAATCCAGAGGGAATCCTTGTAGAAACATGGGGGGTGGTAAAGATCTCTCACTCCACTGTTGCCATCTTCATCTGTCATCTTTTGTCTCTCTGTCCTCATCTTCTGCTCATCATCAGCAATGTCTACTGTGTCTCCCAAGAACTTCTTCATCCATTGCTAATGCCATGTTACTACATGTAGTAGTTACTAATGCACAAACTGCATTCCCCTCAGCTACCCCCTCATTGCAAACCACAATAACAATAACTGTGTCCACATTGATCTGTGGTGCACAACTTCTAATGTTGTTCCCACCTTGCCATCCAAGGACAACTATCACAGAGCAACCAAGCACTCCTTGCAGCATCTTCACACCTCCAATGCCACACTTCCAATTTCATCCCTTTGTTGCCTACTTCTGTGTACATCTTTTCACTTCCTGCTTTAGTACCCAGCATATTTACCCTTCAACTTAGCCACACCTGCTCATTTGTGATCTTTGGACACAACATCCAGCCCATCTCCCAACTCTCACCTCTGCACCTACCCACAAACCCCCACCATATTCCCTGCACCAAAGCCACTGAGCAGCTCAAGCATAGCATCCCTTCCATTCTCAATAGCACTGCTGCTATCCTCACTAGCATGAATGACTTCAATGGTACCAGGCCTGAGGATGTGGCCATGGTTGCTCCTGTAAATCTGTCCAATTTGTCCAATTTGTCTTTATTCAGTAGGGGATTGGCTATGAGATGAGACAAGATCCTTCATCAAATATGATGATGCCATTGAAATTTTTGTAGTTAAGGACAATGCAAACAGAAGTGAAGAGACCTGTATTCTGTTAATTTTGCCTGGAGAACAAGGGACATTTGTTTGATCAAAGGATGAGGAGGTGGCATGGTTGGTATTATAGGACAGGGAAAGTCACTGGCAAGACACACTTCATTGATGTGCAGACCAAACCATCTCTTCTTGCTTCCCCTTCCCACATCACCTGAAAACTTGAGTGAGATCTTCACCATGCCTACATGGGCCATCTCCACACAGCTGCTGTACATCCTGTATGGTGGCAGGATGTAGAAGATCTGCTTGCATTCAGCAGGCCATACAGATGTGCACAGAGGTTGGTGGTTTCAGCAAACCCAATACCAAGGAAAACATGAGCAAGGCAGCTCACAGAGGGAGCCAAGGTGGGATTTGACATGGTTGTGGGAAAGTGAGGGGTAGCAGTCAAGGGTGAGTTCTTTGGATCAATGAGAAGGAGTAGAGGAAGGGGGGGAGGGTGTGCAATGGAGTGTCCAAGGCTGTATATGACACTCCCCCATAAGTATACATGGAATCCATGTAAACTCCATGTAGATTCCTTAAAGTATATATGAAATCCTGAAAGTATACATGGAATTCATGTATACTCTATGTAGACTATATACTCCATGTAGACTTCATTATATGCTTCCAAGGCTATATAGACTGGGATGCAGTATGTACACTCCATGTAGACTCTACATGGACTGCTGAAGGATTATGAAATTATTTACCATTTATTACAATGAATATATAAACTTCTTGCATACTTTAATAAGTAATAGGGCATTGTATATAGACAAAACAGTATCCTATTAATATTGACCATTTATCCATTCATCTCTTCATTCTTATGACTCTTCTGCTTCTGGTGCATGGTGGTTATTTCTTTTCTTCTCCTGTTTTTTTTTGATAATTTGCTGGGTGTGAATAAATAGAATAATAATAAATGCATGATCCAATTAAAATTCTTAGCATTTATTTTGTTGACAGATGACTAAAAGCCTCCAGTCTAATGATTCAACTGCTCACATGCCTGTAAAATAATTCAATTTCAATATATAATCTATTAATAATAGAAGATGTATCTGACCTGTGTATTAAATGTTTGTTTATATAGAGGGTGGGTATGTAATACTCCTGAGTTTGAAAGAAAATCTTATTTGTATCTATTTGGTTTAATATTAATCAAAAGCAATAAGTCTTATTTATATTTGTTTGGCATTGTTTGGTTTTGTTTCTCTTATTTTAACTAATTTATATGGAAGTTTTGTGATTTGATTTATTTTTACATATTTAACCTGATAGTCAAAATTCCTTGATTTATATCACTGTTTTAATGAATTGAAGCTTTGATTTATATATGTTTGGACTTGTTTATATAAGAACAGCATAGCCAGCTTCCACAGCTATAAGAGTGGCATCTTTGTTGATATCAAGGGCATGAATGAAACCCTTGACTTTCCACTGCCATATTCTGTCCTTAACACACTGTAAACAACCTTGAGTTCTAGATACAGTACAACAATAGATAAGTGACCAAGACTTGCCTCTGTTGGGTTGAATTCTACCATGTTCACTAACCCATTTCCAGATCCAGCAAATAAGGTAGTCTGCTTCAGAGGATGCCAAACAATGGCCTGAATCTTAGCACCAGCTTTGTAGATTTGAATAGGCAGCCAGTCACTGCTGTGTCAAACCTATTGTGATCCATTGAGCAGGGGAAATGTATATAAGGAGTGAAGGAAATGCACCACTAGCTGGCCTTTGTCATTGCCAGTGGCAACATAGGTGCCATCATTGGAGAATTTGATGGCAAGGACAGAACTTTCATTGGCCATGAAGCAACCCTTAGGTATGAGCTGGTATTCCAATTGGAAGGTATTAGGAGAAGGAGGTATTATGAGTATGAATTTGAAGCAATTGTCAATAGTAGAGTTTGGGGTGGTTGCAGACAAGGGCAGGATATGTATATACATCCAAGGCCATGGTCAAATACTTGATTTGAAGACAAAGGAATGTCAGATCATGTCCAAAATGGAACATGCTGCAAGGTGTAACAAAGACATATATCTTACTTGAATTCTTGGGATGCATATGGGAGAATGTGCTGTGGGATTACAAGCTGTGATGCCTCAAGGCAATATACAGGATTTGGAATATTCACTGAGGCAGTATTCAGGTGATACTGACCAAGGAACCATCAGCAAAGTTAAATCAAGATTAGCCAGACTCTTATAATAGATGCAGATCTTACTCTAGATCTATATTGATCTTGAGTGTACAATCCCAACATGTCATTGAAGCTGTTCTCTTCAAGCAACTTAGTATTTATTGTCTATACTACACCACAATAGATATATTGAATTGCATGATGAAGGAGCAATGGCACCCTACCATAAAGTACATAAATTGGTGAGAGGAAGCACTGCTACTGTCTGCATAGATGCTTTCCTTTTTATGCTCATGAGATTACATTTGCCATCTTCCAAGTAGCCCTTAATTTTTAAGATCTGGCTGAAATATGGAGTGTTATTGTTCATAACAACTACTCTCAACAGCATGTTGGCAACCAGAAGGCAGGGAGACAATGATATGAGGTCTACGTTGCAGGTCAGTGCAATTTTTGAAGCAGACATCTTCACCTCTGCAACCTTCAAGGAGCCTTCCATAACATTGCAGACAATGACAATAGGCTCTTTGATAGCATTGGAGAGCTTGTGCAGCCAGTTGTTTGCTAGCACAGATTAGATTGGATAGATCCTGCACCAAAAGAGACATACCTGATGATGACATATCTGCAATGAAAGAAGATGGGGCCATTGTTGGCAAAAGAGATAGAGCAGACATTGAATTTGAAGCTGATGCAATGTTACCATACTGTTAGCTTAACAACTGTGAATCTTACAGAGCTGGTCACACTGTTCCTGGCTCCAGAGAGGAGTGGAGGAACTGGGATCCCATGCAGGGGTTGTGGGTTGCATTGGAGTGGAGTATGCTGGGGTTCTCAATCCTGAACCAGTAGCTATAGCTGGCGCAAGAGGTGTGTGCCCCAAATCTTTGGCTGAACAAAGTAGTACACCAAGAGGTACCTTTTTAATTGGTGTTAATTGTCCTTGTTGACTGAATGGGAACATCATTGAGCATGCAGTAAAAGTGAGAACGTGTCCACATACTAGATTCCAAGCATTTCCACAGAAGCATCATACAGTTTTGCTGAATGCAGTAACTTTGATTGAATTTCTACCTGCACTAGCCCTTAACTGTTGACACTGTTAATAATAGCTTGCTTGCCTTTCTCTGGACCATTGCAGATCACAACTTGCAAGCCTGCAAGATGCTTATAGGGATCATCTCTCATGTGGATGCATTTCCCCAAAGTGTCCACCACAGTGGTAGCTAGCTCCTGGCAGTCCTTGCTCACAAATCTGAATTTGCAGTTGTAGAAATCAATCATTGCAGTATGAATCACAAAGTTTATACCCTGGTAATATGTCATATAAGTTTAGGAATTGGTAGGAAAGTGAAACATACTGCTTGGTGATCAAATGCAGTCACAAATTGTTTTTTGTGTCTGGATATACCTATGACCCAGCCACTTTTACCTTTATCTGCTCCCTAAGCCACCTGAACACTGTTGCCAACCAAAAATGCCTTCCTCAGTTGAGCATGGGAAAGAGAGACTTCCTGGGGTGAGTGATGCATCCAGACTGTCACTTCCCTGTCTGACAGGTCTATGACTGTAGCCATCCACTCCTGTGGTCCAGTGTCAAGACAAGCCCAGACCTTGTCATCCAACTTCACAGTGCAAGAGCTTACATCAATGGGAATTGTCCAGAAATCTAATGGCTGGGAAGGGTCCAGAAGCTCTTCCTCAACTTCGAATGATGTGTTATCAACATATTTCTCTGTTAGGTATTGTACAAAATTGTCCTGGTGATCTCTCTCCACCATTACTTATTGTAAGCACATATTTGCAGGTAGCACCCCCTCATCTTGGTTATCATCATCACTTTCAATGAAGTAGGCTTGAACATCATCAGCAAAATGTTTGATTATGAGGCTTAGTACTTACAATTCTCCTCCACCTCTTCATTCTCTTCATCATTATCTGCTACTGTTGCTTCTATATCTAAAAAAGCACAAGTTCTGGACATCTAAACACTCTTAATAATCAATTTAGTTGATCCTCAAAATAATAGATTCACATACATCATGCTTTTTTTTAATTAGGTGGTGTGATGATTCTTGAGCCATAGACAGAAATGATAAATGAGATATTATGTCAATGTAGCTAACACAGTTGAATCTAATGATAATACTAAGTAGTTTTTCTACAGCTATATATATTAGAGTCATTTGGAAGGGAAAAGTTTAGCACATATGTTGGCACTGCTCTTATGCATTTTCATTGAGTTTAGGGCAGGCTAAAAAAAATTAAGCTATTGGAGATAAGATCATTATGTGTTTGCAATTCCCCAGAGTGAGAGGGTCAATGCCATCTGGCCAAAGGAGTTACATGACTACCTGAAGATTACAATGTGTACCCACCATAATAGCTTGCGAATGTAAGGGCAGGGGCAGATGCCTACACATAGGTCTGTTTTTTTTAAATCCATCTTTACTGTTGGTTGTAACAAGCCATATGTTGTGAGAGTGCTATGTGTGTATAATAAATAAAGTAAGAGTCTGTATAGTGTAGAGGTAGGCTGTTCTACATATAGATATGTGTAAGGAGACATAGGTGTTGAACTTGGGATCTCATCATGCAACATCACCAGGAGTGAGAGAAGGTATGTGTTTGGGCTAGGCAGGGGAGGTGGGTCGCATGCCATGTGGTCCACACAGAGAATGGTGTATGCACTCATGTCTAATTGTCCTTATCTGTGGGGGGGGGACCAAAGGGGTATGATACCCAGGATCTTGCATAGTCATCCAGTGTCATTAATGAAGGTTGTGAGGGCAGTGGGGTGGTCCAGGTGGGAGAGGACTGTACTGAAGGTCATTGTCTTGTTTAGGCATGTGCAATTCCTTGCAAGGATGATGTGATGGGTACAGTGGGTAGGGCACCTCAAGAGGTGGTCAACAGTCTTGGGGGTGTGCATGTACATAAAGAGAATGGGAATTTATCAATTTGATGTAAATGTGTGTTAAGTACAATATGGCCAGTGACAAGTTGGGTGATGAGACTGTGAGTTTGCATAGCAGATAGTCCTTGGGCCCTGTGGGGACATTACAGCTGCTATGAGAGAAGCTGGGGGATGCTTTCCAGTGAGCAGTGGTGTGCACTTTGAGACGCCAGCAGTAATCTGTTCTGATTGCAAATTTGGTAGATAGGAAGCCATGGCAGAGGAAGCATGTTAGGGAGACAGTTGGGCTAGAATCATATGAGATGGCCCCTTTTGCCTCAGCATCCACCTCTACATTGCTGGCAATATTCATGTGACTTGGGACCCATTGCATGGTGACAGTAGTGGCTGGCAGGGTGTTGTGAAGGAATTTTTTGATGAAGGCATTGATGATAGTGCATATGGACTGTGCATAGCCTGCAGTGATACCAGATTACCAACCACAAAGGTGACACTTGAGTAGTCCTTTTGCTTGACTCAAAGATGGGCCTCCAGGAGGAGATCTGCACATTTTCCATTATACACAACATGATCCTTGGTGGGGCCCAGTAGATAACAGGGCAGTTGACTATTCTACCTTCCCTGTATGCAATTGCTGAGGCCCCAATGTGATTCCTGTAACCAGAGCCATCAGTATATACAATGATATCACTGTTGACATTACCTTGGGGTAACAGCATCATTTGTATCATGTGCTATCAATGTGGTGAACAGGAGTGACCAAGAAGTGGAATGGCAAGCAGGGGAGGTGGTTTTGATGGTCTTCAGGTTCAATGATAGATGTTGAATAGGAGGTAGAGAAGGAAATTGACCTAGGACTGTTGAGTGGCTGGGATGCTTGCTATCTGTATTCCTATGGTGAGCTATATGTGCAGAGTGAGCACTTACACATATACATACAACAAATCTAAACATACCTGAATTATAGCATTTGCAGATTTCTATTCAAAAGATAGGAACATATTGATAGTCTTAATACTCAATCCATGTCTACATCAAATAGACTTAAAATATGTGATTTGAGTTATAATACTACTTATTTGTTGGCATATAGTGCTGCTAGCTTTCAGTAGTCTGTCTACACCTGTCTACACATACATCATGATGGAGGAAGAAGAAGAGCATGAGAAAGGGTAGACAATATATATGAATGTTTCCATTAAGTTTAGGGCAGGGTCATCATCACATGCCCTAACCTGCCCTAAACTTAATGGAAACATTCATATACATCATCTACCCATTCTCAGACTCTTCTTCTTCTTCCCCCATCATGATATTGTTACTTATAATTATATACATACCCAGTTTGAATATGTAGAGTAGAAATATTAATAAAACAATCAACTGACCATATATTTGCTGACTGTTGAGTAGGCCAAGGAGGCAATACATACATTATTGCAAGACTATGTAGCCCTAGAATATTGAGTATCAGCTAGAAGTACTAGTACTACACTTATGACAATGGCTTGAATAGAAATTGCAGGCAGTATTGTACACCACATGTATGCATGTAAGTGCCCATCTTGTACATGTTGTTTGTGCAGATACTCATGCATTATCATAGGAATACAGTGAACAGTATTTGAGTACAGCTGGCAGACATGCCCTCACCAGGCCAGGCTTTATCACTATATGATCTCTTCAGGCTCCTACATATCATATGCTGAATCTTCCTGGGAACCTGCAGCTATCTCTAGGCCCATTACCTTCTGTATGACTATTGTAAGTTGTTTTCCTTGTTATTTTAGCTGTAATATTGACAGGTAACTAGATCCTAGTTGATATTTTTTGACATGCCAGGGACCAAGGGTAGGTATGTGTTTGTGTGCCAACCTGATTCTTTGGATGTCCTCCAGCCACTGCTGCTGAGTATGTCCCTCTGCCTTGACTTCAATGGCATAACAACAAAGCACATCAGCCTCTCACTCAATCCTACCTGCCTGGCATTTGCATTCTAATTGTGAAGTCATAAAGAACTTCCACCCAACTCGCTCTTGACAACTACAACAACAATGTAGTCTGAGATCCAGAGACATAGGGTGCTGCTCAGGTTGTGAGTATTGAGCTAGAAGCACTAGTACTGTACTTATGACAATGGTTTGAATAGGAATTGCAGGCAGTATTATACACCATACACATGCATGTAGGTGCCCATCTTGTATATGGAGTCATTTGTGCAGACACTCATGCATTCTCATAGGAATACATTGAGCAGTGCTCAAGTATAGCTGGCAGACACACCCTCACTAGGTTGGGCTTCTCTTCTGGCTCGATCACGCAGAATCTCTTCAGACTCTTACATATCATGCACTAAATCTTCCTTGGAACCCACAGCTAGTCTGCCAGGCTTGTCAATATTTCTGTATGACTATTGTAAGTTGTTTTCCTTGTTTTTGGCTGTAATATTGACAGGTAACTAGATCTTTTCACTCTTGATAGCTACAACAATGATGTAGTTTGAGGTTTGGAGGGGTAGGGTATTGCTCTGGTTGGAGGCAATGCACTGGCCCTTTACTCAGGTATTGGCACACACTATCCATTTTGCTCTTTTGAAATCCTCTTCCCACTTGCTTTAATGAGTGGACAGCAAGGGGCACAGGAAAACTGATAGGTGGGATGGGCAAGGATGACCCTAGGTTCCACACTGCCAGAAAAAGGATGACAGTCTGTAGCCAAAGCCAGTCAAGAAGAAGGCAGCCATGTTTGACTCAGACAATGCCATTGGCAGCATTCTGCTGCCTTGTCTGGCTCATATGCACTCTTCAGCAAGTTATAGTGCCTTCCCCCTCCATACCATCCATCCACTGTTATCATGCTCTCAACTAGTACTTCGGCTGCATACTTGCAGCCATGACATATGAGATCAGAGTCTGGTTCCTTTGTCATATTCATCACATGATATGTACAGGGTGATTCCTTTGTCATCAATGTCCTGACTTATATATGACAAACTCAAAGTTATTACACCCTTCAATTTGTTCTTTCATATCATTGCCACAATTTGTTCACTCTCAGACATTCAACTTTTAAAATTTAGAGCAAGTTGCCATTCAACAAAGTTCAAGCCAGGTTATTCTAGCATTTGTATCTTGACTAGAGGATTGTTATTCCCCTTTGTTGTCTCTTTATCAAGGTTTAGGGATATGAAGGTCATTTATGCTCTTCTACATTCCTGACAAGCCCTAATTAATATCTTCATTCTATAGGATTTCTTGCTGGTGACAGAAGATATGTTAGAATGTATCTTAATACAAATGCATCTTAACACATCATTTGCGACCTCCATTGCAATTGCCAAGGTTAGGGTGGATGCTCTTGACTGTAGCAAGAAGGTCCTTTGCTGCCTGCTATCACAGCTTAGATCAATAACTACACTCTCCATTGAACTTCTGTGTGCATTGATAGAAGATTGTGTATTTATCTTTTGGACCTTGGATTTCCCTCTCCTTTGCAAATTCTTGATGAACACACTGTATAGCAGGATTGCTAGCTTCATCCAAAGGCATCCTGCTTTACACACCATCAATCTTGGCAAATGTCTATCCCCTTGATGTTCATTTTGTTCACCCAAAGCTCCCAGCTGTCTGCAGCAAGTGATTGGATCTCCCTGCATGCTTAATTTCATTAGCCCAGGATATACCAACCATCTCTCCCTCCAATATGACAATAGCAGCAATTATAGAGATGCCATGCTTTGTGCTGCATTGTCAGCAACATTTCAGTATATTGTTGTCCTGGAAGTGGAGTTTCAAAGCATGGATTCCAACATCCTTTGCATGTTACTATGTATGATGCCAAATGCTCAGTACTTTCACTTGCAGGAACTATCAGGTAGTCGCAATCAATTGCTACCCAATTTCACTGTAATGGAGAACTTGAAAGAGTTGAAGTGCACAACAAACAGAAGACTTATCTGACCTGCTGGAGACCTATTTCAGGAACATAGGCTTATCTGTAGCTGGGGAGGCGGCAGCTATGAATGGTGGTTTTATCATTGTTTGGAAATGGTGGTGCTATGGTACAATGTAGGACTCTATAATGCACAGCACAGTGTCTGGCAGTACATTGATTCCAGATGGTGTAGAAGTGAGAGCCTGTTGGGAAGGAAAGCCACTGATGTATTTTGTTTTTGAATAGAGTAGCAATTTATTACTGAACTTTGTCAATAATGCAGTTGGTACATGTGCGAATTGTGAAGTCATAAAGAACTTCCACCCAACTCACTCTTGACAACTACAACAATGATGTATTCCAAGATCCAGAGGCATAGGGTATTGCTCCTCCACTAAAGCTGCCTGAATAACATTACATGAGCATTGGTGCATGAATTATTGATTACTCCTTTGGTGTGTATTGCAAAGGAAACCAATGCAAGTCTGTGTCAACACTAATCAATGTAAACCACCAACCTTATCAACCACCAGCTCCATCTATTACTGCCTGAACTACTCATATGCAGGTATTCTTTGATTGCAACCTCCCTACCAGAGCTTGTGCTGAAGCAACCCATGCCGTATGCAGGCATCTGGTGTGGAAAGAGATCAACATTCCCTATATGGTCATCAAGTAAGTTTTCTATCTTGCATCTATTTAGTAAGACACTAATTGCTTTCAACCAGAACTATAAGTTACAGGCAACTGGGCAACATCATCAACATATTGTTTTTTGATGCCAACTTTTTGCACCTTTTCTCCACAAAGGTTTATTTCAATGCACAAGCAGAGTATCACAGACAGATAGTAAGTACACATTACAATTCTCAATCTTATTCTCTTACTGACAATTGGCTTCCTATTGCAGGGATAATTTGTTATTATAGTTCAGACTGGTCTGAGCAGAGTAAAGAACAGGCCATTCATAGTACTATTGATGTATGCTAATCTCAATGTATGGGGCATTGGGCTTCAGATAAGAATGACATCCTGAACCAGATGACAAAACATGAGTCCCCTATGCCTAATACCCACATCAACGCCCAACACTTCCCTCAATGCTCACCTTCATGCTTGATGCCCAACACCCATGCCAGTGTCAGGCACCTGTGCCAACACCTAACACCCATCTTGGTATCCAATGCCCACTTCCATACACCAATGCCTAATGCTCACTTTGACACCATAACTCCTGCCTCAATACCTGACTTACAGGGTCTAACACCCACCTCAATGCCCAACAGCCACATTGAAACCTATGTCAATGATTTACTTTATGTTCTATTTTTGTATATATTGATCCACTCATCTATTTAAGAACAGTAGTACATTAAATATTATTACAAAGGGTAAAACAATATAATGAGGGGAAAATGTGAATAAAAGGGGGAGGGAACTCTGGAGGTGGTGGGCCTGTTTGGCATTTATTTGCAGCAGCAGGGGTTGTGGTATGTTTTCACACTCATGTTGTACATAGGCAAGGTGGGCCTGTGCTCACATTGACAGTGCACTTGCATTGAGCATGGTTCTTGAGATGGCAATGTATGCATGGAAGTTGAGGGACTGCACTTGAGCTAAAGGCAGTGGTGGGGGTGGTGGACTGCACTCATAGTGAACATGGTGGTTAAGACCTATTGAAGGTGGAATGGGCTTGCATTGAAGCACACAAGCAAGCTGTGAAGGAGGTAGAGAGCAGAGGGACACTGCCATCACCTCCTCACACCTTATCCCACCCACCCATGTTCTCATCCTCCCTCCCTTGTTCCCTTGTCCTCTCATTCAACCTATGCTCCCTGTTCTCCACCTTCTCCTTGTCTTGGCCTATCCACAAGCCAATCCACCTTTGGCTCTTCATGTGTGTTTGTGGCATTGGGACACTGGCCCTCATCTCTGTTTGTGAGGAGGGGTGCACAGTGCGATAGGGCTTCTAAAATATGCATTAGTCAACAGTGCTCACCTAGTGTTTTGATGCATTGCAGAGGGTGAGAGGTAGATGTAGAGAGAGGATACACCAAGCCATGTATTACCAATTGGGCTGACATTACTGCTGTCAGTCTAATTTTATCTACTTAACATCTCTACAATCACACATTCAAAATATATTTGACATAACATTTGGTGAATATATGATGAATTTATTAAAGAATTTATTTTAAAAATATTCACCATATATTCAAAGAATTTAATGTGAATTAATTTAAAATCTAATTCTATATATATTCAAAATATATTTGGCAAATGTATGGGCAATTGCCTGCAGTGTGGATAGCTTCAACTTTGAAATTGCCTTAAGTGCCTTGTATATTACTGCCAAATGATCCTTCACATTGCTACTAAGGGGCCCATGTACATTTGAGGTAGAAGTCCTTTGCTTTTACTGTAAAACCTCCTTTACATTAAGAACATACATATAGGCAGTGATGTAGTATATGAGTAGCAGATATCTACTCATCTCTTATTCTGGGTAGCAGGAATTAAGCTACTCATCTTTTGTTCTGAGTAGCAAGAATTAAGCAACTCATCTCTTGTTCTGAGTAGCAGAAATTAAGCTACTATCTCTTATTCTGAGTAGCACCAATTCAGCTGCTCAGTTTCATATTCTCAGTAGCAGATATTTAACAACCCATTGATACAATATATGCACCCATGTTTGGTTACTCATTTTCACATTGTCTGTTATTAAATATATAGAATAAGATAATATTACTTTACACAGTGGTAATAGATAGGAGTAGGTGGCAACAGTAGAGGAAGGAGAGAGGAAGAGAGAATAAAAGAGGGTGGTGGTCATGTTTGATGTAGCTGGGTGTTTGATCTACTACTGTGTGAGTATAGAAAATAATAGAGAATGATAAAGTATATATCAGGAATGGGAAAGTGGCAGAATTTTGGCTGGCTTGTTGTCTATTGACAATGTTATTGTTGTTCTGCTGGTGCCAGTGTAGGTCTACCATCACTGTCATTGTAGGCACTGTCCTACATCTCTGTTGAAGATGTGGGACACATGGTGAGGGAAGTGGAAATAGTCTTAGGTAGGAGTGGGTGGCAAGAATAGAGGAAGAGAGACAGAAAACAGTGATGGTGATATTTGATGAACAACAGCTCTGCTGGCAATCCAATGAACAGCATTGGTATCAAACACAAAAGAAGAATAATAATGTACATGTGAATTGGAACATAGCAGCATTTTGTCCACCTTGTAGTCCATTGTCAATGTTGTTCTGCTGTGCCAGTGTAGGTCTGCTGTCATTGTCATTGTTGCTGTCAAGGACACTGGCCCACATCTTTGTTGAAGAGGAGGGGCACACAGCAAAGGCAATTGAAATGGGTAGAAGTGGTTGACAAGAGTAGAGGAAGGAGAGAGAAAGAAGGAGAGAGAAAGAAGGAGAGAGAAAGAAGGAGAGAGAAAGAAGGAGAGAGAAAGAAGGAGAGAGAAAGAAGGAGAGAGAAAGAAGGAGAGAGAAAGAAGGAGAGAGAAAGAAGGAGAGAGAAAGAAGGAGAGAGAAAGAAGGAGAGAGAAGAGGATGGTGGCAATATTTATGAACAACAACTGTGCTCCTTGCAGACTGATCAACCATGATGCCTTCACAATGGCTGCCCTTGCTCAACCTCCCTCTGACAGACATGTGACATACACACAGGAAATTCAACAAGTCCTGAGTGTTGGACTGCATTGGGCTTATCTTATCAAGCTGAGAAGTGGAAAAACACAAAGTGTGAGTAATACCATCTGAATAGTAGTTAACACATACAATGATAAGATGTGCTGTATGGTTGTATTTAATGTAAGTAGTAGAAGTAATTATTGAGTAGAGAGATAAAATAATACATGCAATGACTAGAAATTGAACTCAAGATGTCAAAATGATGACTCAGAGCCAATAGGCTACTTATATCAATTCACATCAATACTATTCATAGGCTTGTTCATGACCTGTCATGTGAGAAGGTCACAAGCTGTGTCAGAGGGAGTTGAGTTGGGGTTGAGCTGGGCAACTGAGATTGGGACTAGCACAGATGAGCACTAAACAGATGAAATTACCCAGGTGACCAATCCATACAGATACAGATGACACCCTGGTGTTAAACTCTCAACCAATTTTAAGCAGCTTCCTGTGATCACAGCACCTTATAACTTTACATAAATAATTCCCAATCACATATCTGTTTTTGTCAACATTTATCAACTCTACTGTTAATAAATCCTTATTTAAAACTGATATTATCATGTGGTTCACAATGGTACACAACTTTTGAAAATTTGAAAATGCAGGATCAGAACTGCCTGAGATATTTGTTTTCCTTTATCATCTATTAATTTGTAAGTAGCTGTTATATAAACAACAGTAGATATCAACTGGTTATCTGTGGATGATGGCTTTTTTGATCTGGCTAGATCTGTATCTATGCTTATCTGCAAGAAAACCCCAGATCTTACTGGGTCTATCCATACTCATCTCTAAGCTGAGCTCACTAGCCTTGCTTGCCAATTTGTCACATGATCAGGAAGTTGTGAGACTGACTGTTCTGACAAGATCACTCAGATCAGTGCTCAGTGCTCATGTGCTCACAACTCATGGTACACATCATGTCACATGACTTGATGCAATGCTCATTGCTTGGGATCAGGTTCATTGGATGTCAACTAGTTGGGGTGATTGTCTACCTTGATAGGTGCCAATGATGCCTTGGCTGTTGCTACAAATAAGTATGGTTGATATTGTGTCAATAGTCATGTATTATAGCTACAAGCTACTACCTAACAAAACTCCCAATGTTATTGATATTCATACCATGTATCAAATATGAAAACTGATTAGTAATTGTCTTCAGCATGGCTGGCCTCCAAGTCATCTGAGATTATACCTATATACCTTGCATTTTCTTTTATCTCCACCTCTGACTTGTCTTCAGCTTTGTTGACCCCCAGCAGCAACAGAAGCTATCAAAACTGTAAATATATTACACAAAAATTCAAAATAAATGGTAAAAATAAATAAATGAGATAAGATAAATCAAGCTATAAATAAAAATAGTAGAAATTCACATTAAATCGGTGAATGAGGGGAAATCAAGAAAATTAAACAGAGCCAGATAATTGTAAACATGTACAAATACAGGCTGCTTTGATCAATAGTATTCATTACAACAGCAATATAATTAGGAAAAATACTTGGAATCTGATCAGATTAGGTGGGGGAGTGTAAAGACCTCACTCTGTTAGGGTTAGAAGCAGTTTACTAGAGTGGCCCATACAACTCTGACACATGAATTTCACCAAGTCTGGAGGCCATAATAAGTTTGGTAGACAATCTATTAAATCATCAATCCTAGAGATTCCTCTCTGCCTTCATTCCTTCTCATTTCCCAATTCACTTTATTGGCCTTTTGTATTTAGAAAGTGGGCTCAAAATCTGATATGAGTAGAATTCATATTGAGCATTGCTTGACATTCTGTTTATAGTGTGAATAGCAATTATTATGCATGAATGCACCTCATACTAGATTCTTATGAATGACTTTACAGAATCACTCATGCATCCAAGTCCTTGCCTTCTACAGCTGGATATAAACATATCAGATTATGTGGAAGACAAATATATATCATACCATTCATCTCCATAACACTAGATGACAGTTCCTCATTGTGAGAAATTTGCAGAGCCCTTTCTTGCACTGTGGTAGCCCTCTTTTGTTGCTGAAATAGAGGTTCAATGATGAAAGTGTACATACAGAAAATGAGATGTAAAATACTTACAATCTTAGATGAAATATAAGATAAGTGAAAGAACAGCATAATAAAACATATACCTGAAAAATGTCAGTATATCAAGGATAGAAAACAACAAAATGAAATTGACCTGCTGAAAATAATGAGATCATATTAATATTCTATAAAGAGTGAAAGATGGTACACTTACAGTCTGCAGTGAAATGAAATGAGGCAATGATATAATGATAAAACCAGAGAGCACATACCAACTGAGTGTAGCAACATGGTTTGAGAATAATGAAAAAGTGAAGAGCAAAACACATACTTCCTGAAATGATGAAAGAAACAGGATTGCAATCTATCATGGACCAGAGTTATATGGTACTCATACCTTCTAAATTGCAATTGGAAAATAAATATATAAGATGTATATGATTGTTTCAGAATGAAGGACTTATACTTACCTCCTATACAAATAGTTCAATATATTAGTTTGATTGCAATATTAAAACAGAAACAGTACTCACAGCCTAGTATTAAAAACAAAGACCTGTTCATGACTCAGTTTTAGATTAATGAAATTATGACCTACCCACTATTATGAATGAGAATGTCAGGGATTAATGTATTGAGGTTGATAAAATCTACTCACTTCCTGTCATTGCATCAGAATGTCAATGATTAATGTATTGAGGTTGACAAAACCCACTCACTTGCTGTCATTGGATCAGAATGTCAGTGATTAATGTATTGAGGTTGACAAAACCCACTTACTCTCTGTCATTGGATCAGAATGTCAGTGATTAATGTATTGAGGTTGATAAAACCCACTCACTCTCTGTCATTGGATCAGAATGTGAGTGATTAATGTATTGAGGTTGACAAAACCCACTCACCAACTGTCATTGGATCAGAATGTCAGTGATTAATGTATTGAGGTTGACAAAACCCACTTACTCTCTGTCATTGGATCAGAATGTCAGTGATTAA
>JASFCX010000043.1:0-27456 GCA_036937015.1 Crucibulum parvulum | reverse complement strand
GCTGAAGCCAACGTCCGTACGATCTACCTTCCGACTCCAACCGATATATCCTTCCGCTATCTTCCGACTTTTCGCTACTTGACAATCCTCTCTCTACATCTACCTCTCACCCTCTACAGTGTGTCAAAATACTAGGTAAGTGCCATCAACTAATGCATATTTTAGAAGCCCTATCCAACACTGTGCACCCTCCTTGCAAACAGAGATAAGGGCTAGTATCCCAATGCCATGAACACACACAAAGAGCTGAAGGTGGATCACAAGGAGCATAGGTTGAACAAGAGGACAAGGGAACAAGGGAGGGAGGATGAGAACACAGGTGGGTGGGATAAGATGTGAGGAGGTGATGGCAGCATCCCTTTGCTCTCCACCCCCTTCACAGCTTGCTTGTGTGCTTCAACATGAGCCTGTTCTGCCTTCAATAGGTCTTAACCACCATGCTCACCACAAGCACAACCCACCACCCCCACCATTGCCTTTAACTCAAGCACAGTTCCCCAACTTTCATGCATACATTGGCATCTCAAGAACCATGCTCAATGCAAGTGCACTATCAATGCAAGCACAGTCCCACCTCCTCACCTATGTACAATATGAGTGCAAAAACATACCACAACCCCTGCTGCTGCAAATAAATCCCAAACAAGCCCACCACCTCCAGAGTTCCCTCCCCCTTTCATTCACATTTTCTCCTCATTATATTGTTTTACCCTTTGTAATAATATTTAATGTACTGCTGTTCTTAAATAGATGAGTGGATTAATATATACCAAAATAGAACATAAAGTAAATCATTGACATAGGTTTTGACACAGCCATTGGGCATCAAGGTGGGTGTTAGACCTGTAAGTCAGGTATTGAGGCAGGAATTATGGTGTCCTGAGCATTAGGCATTGGTGGGTGTTGGGTGTTGGCACAGGTGTTGGGGGGCAGCTAGGACTTTCAAAACTCACTAAATGCCTTGTACATTACTGCCAAAATATCATTCACATTACCACTAAGGGGCCATTGGACATTTGAGGTAGAGCTTCATTGCATTTACTGTAAAACCTCCTTCACATTGAAATTATACATAAGCAGTAATATAAGATCTAGTTTGCAGGAATTCAACTACTGATTATGACAGACTGAGTAGCAAAAAAGCAGTAACTGATCCTGAGATACTGAGTTGCAGGAATTAAGCTATCCATTGTCATATGCTGAGTAACAGAAATTAAGCTACTCATTTTCATATTCTGAGTAGTAGGAATTAAGCTACTCAGTTCATATTTTAAGTAGCAGGAATTCAGCTACCCATATTCATATGCTGAGCAGCAGGAATTAAGATACTCAGTTCATATTTTAAGTAGCAGGAATTCAGCTACCCATTTTCATATGCTGAGTAGCAAGAATTTAGCTACTCATTTCCATATTTTGAGTAGCAGGTATTTAGCTATGCATTTTCATATTTTGAGTAGCAGGAATTAAGCTACTCAGTTCATATTTTAAGTAGCAGGAATTCAGCTACCCATTTTCATATGCTGAGTAGCAGGAATTAAGCTACTCAGTTTCATATTTTGAGTAGCAGGAATTCAGCTACCCAGTTCAGATTTTTAAGTAGCAGCAATTAAGCTACTCAATTCATATTTTGAGTAGCAAGAATTCAGCTTCACATTTTCATATGCTGAGTATCCAGTATTAAGCTACTCAGCTCTTATTCTCAGTAGCAGGAATTAGGTTGCTCATTTTGATATTCTAAGTGGCAGGTATTCAGCTTCTATGCTGCAAGAGAATGCATTCAAGCTACAACATTGAATTTGTCCCATGTTGCTCTGCCTGCTTCCTAAATTGTTCAATACCCTATCTATCTTGTAAGTTGATGGGGGCTTAAGCATGTATAGTACCATTCATAATCCAGTTATTATGCTACCCAATAAAAAGCAACCCTTCATGAAAAATATGCAATTGCCTTACCATATTAGCCCCCTTACCATATTAGATCTATGTAAGGCATGCTTTCCTTTCTCCTTTGCACCATCCTCCATTGTCCTTGCTTCTATTTCTTTTCCATACCCCCTTTCTCACCTCAATGGGGAGCTTTTACTTTCCCCAAAACATTATGATGGTCATCACTAGTCTGTGTGCCCCTCCCTACAAGAGGATGTGGGCTGGTCTCTTGTTGCTATTCTCCCCATTATCAGTGATACTCCCTAATCTTTTATCCTGAGTCACTCATTGCCACTAGCCCTGTGCATTCAACTTCCAATAATTGCTGACATCCCATGAAGCACTGTCTTCCTTGTCAAAGTCTTTGCTACAGTTCATTGTTGTCATCCAACACATCAAACTCATAGGAAAGCCTTAGGATGGGAGAGAGCATGAGATATGTTGCAGATGGAGATGTGAGCCTGTAATCAACACATACAAACTCTATTGACAATAAATGGCATGAATAAAAAGGATGTTTGCCAATTGTTGATGGGAAAGTGAGTGGGTAAGCAAGCCAAATGAGGATAGCAATGATGATGACAGGTTGCTGTGGATGAATAGACTGTCTCCCTGTCATGGGGAGATCAGCAGTTGAGCACTAAAGAATGATGTACACAACATACATCCACTTACCCATTCTATCTTAACTTTTCTTTTTCTGACTGCTGGTTTAGCCATTGCAAATATAGTGGGTAGTTTGAAAGATAGAGCACACTTTAAAGGTTAGATACAGGTGTGTAAGTGGTAGAAGACCTAGCCTTAGGGCATTACTTGGTTTCAGCAAATGCAAATGTGCATATGCAATGTTTCAAGTGAGAGAATTGGAAATAAGTATGGTTCTCACCTGACTCTGTAGTAACAAGAGTGACCTCACCTCTTATCTATGCACATGCAAATGCAGTAACACAACAACTCATGTACATGGTGAATTTAATGCCAGGAGAGAAGTAATATAGAGAGCCATTTCATAGTAGCAGGAAGTTTATTCAATTCTTATGTTAAATCTGCCTGTCATGTGTTAAACTAAGTGACATAATGTTTGACCTTGGTGAGCTCATGAGGTAAATGGATAGTGTACAATCTCAAAAGTACATTACTTATATATGAAATATCTACATAATTAAGATATATATATCAATAACTCAGCCACAAGAATGTAAATATGACTGCAGGTGTGGTCCAGATCATGCTCACTTGCAAATCTTAATTCTAATATTCTAACATCATGGATCACAATGCTGTATATGATTTATTTTTAAACTTGAGTGATCTATTGATTAATTTAATGATCTGACAATCAATTGCCCAAACTGAGATCTTATTGTGTTGTGATCTATTTGTATATTAGACTACATACATACAATCAACACAGATTATAAAGTGACTCTTTGGCTGTAGACATGTCCTTTCTCCAATGTGCTGAAGAGCCTGGGTTGGCTCTGTACTTGGGGAATATCTTAGGCAATACTATATGATTTTCTGGTATTTTAGCGCACTTAGGAGGCCCAGAATGTGTCAATACACCTCAAGAGATGTTTTCTACAGTGCTTTAACGCTTAGGGCACTAGATTTGGCTCTGAAGTGTCTATATTCGACTTAGGGAGTATTTTAAGGCTTTGGGAGTATTTTTAGCATTGCAGGAGATCTAATCGCTTGATTTGGCTGAAAACAGCGCTGGAGAGCATCTAGTAGGCACAGGTATCAGTTCCTGGGTGTCTGGATTGTTCCTAGATGGATGAAGGCTTCAACAGCTGCTTTTAGACTCATTTAGTTCTTTATTTAGTGTACATTTCATCAGTTCCTTTGTTTTGGCATTATTTCAGTAGCACAGCTTCCCCCCCACTTCGTAGCATCCTCCCCTCTGTACTCCATATCACTCTAGTTGTTTATTTCCCCTCAGAATTCAATACAGAACAGTTTTATAGGATTTTCCATCAGAAAAGAAGAGTCTTTGCGAAATTCGTACGCTTTCCTGATCTACGCATGTTATCGCTATCGGTCTTTTTGCAGCGTCTAGTAAAGATTCACCGCTTTCCATCGGTGCTTGTTTCGTAGCTTTAAGCGCTCTCCTCGTTGAGTTATTGCGTTTGCAATTTAGGGTCTTTTATAGCTTCTTCAAGGCTGTCTTTCAGTGTCTATTCTGCACTTTGGCTGTCTGCCCTGTCATATATCACTCAAGTTCTTTTGGAGAGTTCAAATATTAAGTCTAAGTTGTTAGGAGCAAAGTGAAGCCTCTTGCACAAATTATTCTTTGATATTTCTAGGTATTTGGTTAGTGTATAGTCATCCCTTCTTGAGGTTTCTGTGCACTGGACAGTATCTAGTTTGTCAGCACAAATACATATATGGTTCCAAATGCTCAGGAATACCTTCATGTAAATAATGGCTCTTTCCTGCATCATATAACTCACTGATTTCCTGATTCTTTTCAGGCCACTGTTCCCACATTCTGCTGCACTTGAGTTGAGGTTCTCCAAAAGGGGATCTGAACCTTTGTATGTCTTTAGAAAGCATGCTGATGAGCACTTTTATGCCCAGAGCTGTGAAATTTGTCAATCAGGAAGAGGGTGCAAGCAAAGAAGTCTGGCTCCCAGGTCATGCAATAAGGACCCAGAGCACAAGCAAAGTCATATACCACCCTTTTAGGGGCTTTTTCCCACTGTGTCACAAGTGCAGAAAAAACATTGTTTTGACCCTTGCCAGTTTCAATATAGTGAAAACCATAGCAAATGCTGTGTGTGCACCAGGCCACCATTATCCCTCCAGTAAGTGTTTTTAAGCTGTAGGAGTTGTAGTACTTATTGCATTTGGCTCCTTGGTCAACACTTATATCCTTTTTCTGATTGTGTTTTAGTCCAGGGTACTGGGGGTGGTGATGAATAGATGGCATGCTATAGTAAGCCCCAGTCTTTGATTACTTCCATTAGTATTCCACTGCAGTTTCTGCCATATTTGTTGCTCACCTTCATCCATTCATCTAGTTTCTCAATGATCTCAACTGTATCCAATGGTTCATGGATGTGTAATCATTTAAGAACCTCCATTGATTGGTCTAGAACAAATTTACAGATTGAGAGTAAATCTTCTGAGTACATTCCCAAAGTGATTTGTTCCCCTTGCAGCACATGGTATATTGCAGGGATGTCACAAAGGTGTGACTAATTATCTTCTGTATGGGAATTCAAAAATTGCTGTAACATCTCCATACCTGTTTGATTCATGAACTGGACCACTGGCTCAGCAGCACTGATATAAATGACATTTATATCAGTATTTTATAGGAGGATAAGGAACTGAAATAGCAATGAAGTACACACCATTGTTAACAGATCTTGATAATAGACCAGTGCTACAACTTTGTTCAACCTTGCTGTAACACTAAAATACTTCTGGAAGATCCTTCCTAGTCCAGAATTTACAACCTTCAAACTCTCCTCTATGAGCAGCAGGATTTCTATCAACTGGATCTTCTTCTCAAACTCTTTTATCTGCTTCTGCTGATTTTTCCTCTTCTGTTGATTTATTCCAACAGTTCTCCTGTCTTCATCATCTTTGTCCACATCATCTCCTTCAACTGATGATTCTAAAAGCTCCTGGTCAATTCTAGGATCAGTTTCTGCCACTAATTCTGGGCCTTTCCATAATGCCTATAGCTGCAGTTGCAGTTCTCTATCCTTGATACACTGTTGCTGCAACAGATATCATGCTTTGTCTCTGATGATCAACTCTCCAGCTGTTTGTGTAGGCAGTTTGAAAGTGGACTGGACATTTTTTGACTGAAAGGAGAGTGAGACTCCATCCCATATTGTATCTTCAGGCAAGGGACCACATTGAGAGCACTTCATGTTGTCTTGAAAGTTCAGTATTTTCACATACTCAAACCAGGCATCCCTGAAGCCATTCTCAGAGATGGAGTTGGCCACATCATTTGATCTATATCTTTGGTTGGCAGCCTTGACATATGCAATGAAAGGGGTCTCTGATACCATGAAAAGATCAATGTAATCATCCAAAGATTCATGAGTGAACAATGCAGAATTATCATGGTTGAATACACATATTTCACTGCAATCAGGACCAATGAAGCACCTTTGACAATCTGTGCACTTCTGAAGTTCCAGTAATATGTTGGTCATCCCAGTCAACCCATAGACAACTGCTTTCTTTAGTTTTGTTGGCTTGGTGTCATTATATGTGTTTGAACCACTTTCACTACAGCAACACATACTTGAGGAAGATAGTGAGATCACCATCCCTTCCACTAGCCCTCTCACTGATTTATCAATAGGATCAGCTGCAATATGAGCCCAAATAGGAGGTAGCCTTGGAATATACAAGATGGGTTGTTCAACCTTGATAGGTATTTCTATCAAGTATATCAGATGGCAGCCACCTTTGATCTTCAATGCAACATTAGCTTCTATCAGACTACCATTCCATCTCTAAGTTCATCCCTAGTTATCCTCCATAGTATAAATATCTTCTGCCTGTATCCTCTACTCCTCAGTTTGAATATTAAAGTTAAAACACTCTTCTCTGATCTACTTTGCCCTTGTTATTAAGACTTACATCTGATAACACTTCTGACCCTCTGACTTGCCTCTGACTTCTCATTCTGACTATTTGCAAATACTAGGACACAGAATAGATTGTGAAGGGTGCAGCACATGAGCTGAAGCCAATGTCCATACAATCTACCTTCCAACTCAACTGATATATCCTTCCACTATCTTCCAACTTTTTGCTATTTGACAGTATATTCAAACTCACACTTCAAATCTATTCATCATTGCTACTGCTGACAAGCCTCAGTTGGCTCTGTACACACAAACAGGTGAATGTCAGAGCAATAGAAGAGGAGATAACAGACTGACACATGGTACAGAATGGATGGTGATGCATACAGTGTGGGTGATTGTGCTGGGGTGCATGGCCATACTCGGTATTTATTTTATTTTCTGATCATTTTATTACTACCATACTTGGCACTAGAATTACAGATATACCATAGCATGTAGTTAGATGAGGGGATGCTCCCCTGCCTCTGTATTCCCCACTTTGTACTCACTTCACACCAAAATACCACTTCTCTTCATTGTTGACTGCTCATACCACATACAACTTCAACACACACTAAGATTTAGACTTTGTGGGAACGCATCCGATCAACAGTGCTCTGTTCCAGCCCCACCACATCTCTCCCACCCTCTACCCCTCTCATAGTCTCAAAGAAGTCTACTTCTTTGACATTGTGCAACTTGTTCCTTCTAGGTATTTCCCTTGGGTGGATAAGACCTCCATGATGCCTATGTCATTGACGTTGATCTCCTCTGGCATCTCTTCCCTACTGACATGACCCTACCAATTCTCCCCTTGCCTCCTTGCCTTCCTCACCTTCCAACACCCCATTGAGCCTCTTCAGCACTTACCAACTTTACCAAAGCCTGCCAGGCCAACAGCCCCACCTCCAGACTGATCCTCTCAACTACCACAAATTACCAAGCGCCACCCACCCAGGTCGTCCCCAACATTCCATGTTATCATCCATATGCTATCACCACTACTTACCAGGACTGCCAACATGTTTCCAAACATGACCACACTCCTCACCCCAGCCAAGGATATTATGCATGACCCTAGACCAATCCACCTAAGTTACTGGTGCATGCTTGACCGGCAAGTGCCCACTCATCACTCGCACCTTTTATCCCTACAATTACCATAAGACCTTATCTACATGTACCATACAACTTCGCACCACATGATCCCTGAAGACCCACTTTCTTTTCATTCTGAGTCATAGACGGTAACTAGCCATAGCACTATAAAAACCCTCATACATCTATAGATGCTAGTTACACTTATATTTTCCCTTTTGATCTTTGGTCAAATATCTTATATCTTATCTCAGTATCTTCTACATACTGGATTCAATCCTCTCCAATTATATCTGTCTTAACTCATCTATATTGGCTCTGATCTCTCTTGTCCATCAAACTCCCATCAATCCATATCCTTTTAGACCATCTCCTTGCTGTTGAGCCTCGCTCTGTAACTTGCCCCTAGCCGTCGAGCCTCTGCTCCAGCTATCAAACTCAACACTTACCCCAAAACACCTTTGTACCATCCTAAGGCGTTGCGCTATCCTTGGTAACTTACTGCACATTCATTTCTTGCCCAGTGGCTCTCAAAACAGATTTGGTAACCATACCAATACCATACTAAGCTCTATCAACAGGTTTTGGACTGGGTCTAACACCTACAGGTGTCTCTCATCTTGGGCGCAGCATGGGATCACCACAGCTGCTCACTCTGTCTACTGTCTGGCCTATTTTGTGCTTGTCACACACCCTTCTTCCACCTCTTGTTCAGAGTCCAGATCCTCATCCCTCCATACCATTACTCTTATGCTATCATCTTTGGACAGTTAGTTGTTAGGAATGACATGAAACTGCTCACATCATACATTTCTTGTGATAGTTAGGTACACTCTGTACTGCTAGATATAATATATATCTATACATCTTGTGCAATCTATAGACAGTTCCTAGCTTGTCACTGCTACTACAGTCTTCTCCAATATGCTATGCAACACTAAGAACTCCAAGATGGGTCAAACTCCTGCTCTGGCACCAGCCCCAGCAACTTGACACACTTCATCTACCCCTATACCCTGAGCCAATTCATCCCTCCCCAGTACTCTTACGCCACCACCATCAGAAGTCCCTCCTACCACTTTGCTTAGTCCTTCCATCACCCACACCCCAGCACTGCCCCCAGATGGCAACAGTGATGGAGGTGTTGATGACAACAACAACAACAATGATAACAACAATGGCTACAACCCACCACCAAATGGTCCCCCAGATCACAATGATTATGGTGATGGTGATGACTATGATGGTGATGATGGTGATGATGGCAGTGATGATGGTGGTGATGATCCTCCTGACAACTCCAGATCTAACATTGACAACTCCACCAACCTCATGCACATGCTTTGTGCTTTTGTGTGAGCTATGAAGAAGCACTCTTCAGACAATGGCAAAGCTAAAGTCTGAGAGCCTGACACCTTTGACAACACAGAGCCCAAAAAGCTTTGTCAATTCATTCTCCAGAACCAGCTTTACTTCCAGAATAGGGCTTGTACTTACCAGCATGACAAATCTAAGGTCAACTTCATGCTTTCCTACTTGAAAGGCCCCACACTGGAATGGTTCCAGCCAGACCTGGAAGGTGACACAGACATGCCTTGGATGAATGACTACAGTGTCTTCCTGGGCATCCTCCAAAAAAACTTTGGCCCTGCTGACCTTGTCACTGATGCCAAGACCAAGATGGAAAATATCAAGATGGCTGATAATCAACAGATTATAAAATACAACATTGCATTCAATAAGCTCAAGGGCCTTGTTGACTATAATGACTGCACTCTCTGCTGTGCATTCTACTGTGGCCTTCTGTCATGCATCAAAGATGAGGTTTCCTGTGGTGGCAAACCTGTCAAGTTCAAAGACATGCACACTGTGGCACAGAACATTGATCAGCATTATTGGGAATGTTGTGCCAAAATTGCACGTGAATCAAAGAGCTGTTCTGACAAAGACTCTTCTTCCGACAAGCCCAAGTCCACCCAGAAGCCTGACCAGAAGAAAACTGGTCAAAACTCTGCCCAGAGTGGAAGCTTGAAAGCTTCCACCAGCTCTTCTGGCCTTTCCAACATGTTGCCTGGCTTTTCTTCCAGTAATAACAACCAGAAGAAGCCCAACCCCATTGCTGACAAACTAGGCAAAAATGGGAAACTCACTCCCCAAGAGCACCAGTGATGCTTTGACAACAATCTCTGCATGTTTTGTGAAGGTTCCAGACATGTAGCTAAGGACTGCTTGAAGTCTACCTCATCTGCCACCAAGGCCAAGGCTTGCACTGCCAAGGCTGAGGGCTCTTCTAATTCCAAGTCTAGGGACTCAGAAAAATAAAGAGCAATCCTCAGTACTCCACATGGGCTGAGGATTGTGTTGAGCTCAACCATGCTTATATGGAGGTAAAACTCAATGCATCCACTCTTTCTGATCTGAACTCTCTTTACATTATCTTGAATTGCTATCCACTTCCGCTCATCTCTGACCTTTTAGACACCCCTCACAAAGCTCAAGTATGTACCAAGATTGACCTCTGACATGCTCACCATCTCATCTGCATAGCAGAAGGAGATGAATGGAAGACTGCCTTCTGCACTCACTATGGTTTGTTTGAGTGGCTTGTTATGCCATTCAGCCTCACAAACACTCCTGCAGCCTTCCAACACTTCATGAATGACATCTTCAGTGATCTACTGGATGTCAGTGTCATCATCTATCTTGATGACATTCTAATATACTTGGACAATATGGAACTTCACCACAAACACATCAAGGAAGTATTGAAATGCCTCCAACAACATGGCCTCTACACCCATGCAGACAAATGCAAGTTCCACACCAACTCTGTGGAATACCTTGGCTACATCCTCTCCCCTGAAGGCTTAACGATGTTGAAAGACAAAGTCAACATTATCCAGGATTGGCCAGAACTGTGCAAGGTGAAGGACATCCAGTCCTTCCTGGGCTTCACCAACTTCTACTGACATTTTATTTATAACTACTCCAACATTGTTGTTCTGCTCACCTGCCTTACTTGCAAGGATGCACCTTGGAAGTTCAACAATGCTTGTAGGGATGCATTCAACACTCTCAAGAAAGCATTCACTATGGCACCCATCCTTACCCATTGTATTTCTGATGCCCAACTTATTGTTGAAACTGATGCTTCCAACTATGCACTTGCTGCTATCCTGTCCATTATAACCTCCAATGGAGAAATTCATCCAATTGCTTTCACTCCTGCACCTTTACTGCCCCAGAATTGAACTATGACACCCATGATAAAGAACTCTTGGCTATCTTTGAAGCTTTCAAAGTCTGGCAACACTACCTTGAAGGTTCTGGTTCAGCTATCAATGTGGTATCTGACCACAAGAACCTGAAGTACTTTGCTACCACCAAGATCCTTACCCACCATCAAGCCTGGTGGTCAGAATATCTGTCTCAGTTTCATTTTATCATCTGCTTCCATCCAGGCAGATTTGGTACCAAGCCCAATGCTTTAACTAGACAATGGGATGTCTACCCTAAAGGGGGGAACAGTGACTATGCCAGTGTCAATCCACACAACTTCTGACCTGTGTTCTCACAGGAACAACTGGCATTGTTCCTTAGAGCATCTACTCTAATCACTCCAGTTCTATGAGGTACTATCATTATGGACATTGATCAGATTCACAAGGATATACTAGCAGCACTTCCTTCTGATCCAATTGTGACCACTCATTCCACTGATATAAGTTCCCATCCATGATGGTCTTGTTTCAACAGTGGACTCTTACTCCTGAACAACTGCATTTACATTCTGGACATCAAGGACCTCCACCTCCAGATCTTACAGATTAAGCATGACCATATTCTCTCTGGACACATAGGACAGAACAAGACTATTGAGCTCATTCATTTCTCCAAGCATGGAGTCCCCTCTCACATTACCTCCAACCAAGGTTCCAAATTTGTCTCCCACTTCTTCCACTCCCTTGGCAAAGCTCTTGACATGACCCTCTACTTCACCTCTGGCTACCATCCAGAAGGTGATGGTCAAACTGAATGCACTAATCAGACCCTAGAGCAATACCAATGGACCTACTGCACTTATCAACAAGATAACTGGTCCAACCTCCTTCTGCTCATGGAGTTTGCTTACAACAATGCACCCAGTGTGACTACCAGAGTCTCACTGTTCTTTGCTAACAAAGGATACCACCCAAACATCACCATTCATCCTGAATGCAATCTTGCTTCTGCTTGTGCTAAGGAATTTGTCACCAATCTAGATGAACTACATCAGTTCTTGAAGGATCAGATTGCTGAAGCACAGAAGTGTTATTAAATACCTGCTGACAAGCATTGTATGCCTGCACCTGAATTCAAGATAGGTCAACAAGCCTTTGTGAAGGCACAGTTCTTCAGAACTACTCATCCTTCTAAGTAGCTCACTGAAAAGTACCTAGGACCTTTCAAAATCATAGGCAAAGCAGGTACTTGTTCATTTACCCTCTGACTTCCTAACTACCTCCACTCTGTTCATCCCATATTCCATGTTTCCATGCTTGAACCAGCTTCTGCCAATACCATTCCAAACCGCATTCAACCACCCCCTCTGCCAGTAGAAGTTGATGGTGTGTTGGAATACAAAGTTGCAGAAATTCTGGACTCCAAGATCAATTGTCATTATTGCTCTTGCCCTCTCCTTTACTATGTGCAATGGCAAGGCTACAAAGGCACTGATGAGGAATTCTCCTGGTTGGTTGCTACTGAGCTTGCAAATGCTCCTGAAGCAGTTTCTGACTTCTACTGCTGCTACCCTGACAAACCTGGCCCTTTCCCTTTTACTTAACTTCTCTTTTCATTCTTAGTTCACACTCAAAGACCAAAAAGCAAAAACAATTATTGTATATACATTTTTTTGGGCTTACACCTGACCACCCTCCAACTCCTTCCACCTACCCTCACTCCTGCTAAGTCTGTGACTCAGCCTCTGCTTCCAACTCCTCCACAACCATCCCCTTGTCCTCCTCATCCACCTCCATCTCCTTTTCCTCTTCCATTTCCTTCTCCTTTCCTTTTCCTTTCTTCATCTGTCCCATCTTTTCTTCTTCTTTGTCTTTCAACTCCTCCAGTTCCATTGCTTCCACCTCCGCCTCTTCCATCCAATCATTGTCCTCCAGCTTTGAGGACCATGTGCTGCACTGAACCTCAGGAAGACCCCTAGACAAACTCTGCCCTCTTGCTAGAGTCCATTTGGGCCAGGGGCAGCTGCTCCCATTGCACTGGAGCAACAACCCCCAAGATTTGCCAGAAAACTTTGAAGCCCATCAATCCAGGCATCTCATTCAGCCACCCCATGATCATGTGCAACTCAGTGATGATCTTGTATTGGAGGTCATGTGCCTCCTCCCTTGACTCATGCATCTCCTCCAATATTGCAGCAAGCAGCTGCTCTGTCTGTGACCTACTGCCCCCTGCTTCTGTCCATGACCCTCTGCCTTCTGCTTCCACCTAGCTCTTCTTTGTCAGCTACATCTCTGTTTCTGCCTGCTCTGTGTTACCCTCTGCCCAATGCTTCTTTCTCAGCTTGACCACCTTCCCCAGGTATTCACATGTCTTCTTGAGGTTATGGCACCACTGGCAGGCAGTACCACCAATCCTGGATGAGAATGATTAGTGCTAAAAAAGGACTACCAAAAAAGGACTTACACTGGCCAAAGACACTTGTGGCAGCCACTCATGCAAAGCTTGCACATAACATCAGTCAGCATATGCTCTTCACTGTGCTTCACCTGCCCCATAACCTTGTCCTTGACTTTTTGTGCCATCTTCCAAGAATCATCTGATGGCTTCAAAACAAATCAGAAATGACTTAGCCAAATCTTGAACCACTCACCTGGTACTCCTCCTTGTCATTGTCCAATGCATTCACCTCCCTCCATTTTCCATCTTTCTGGGCCTTACGTTCCTTGGCCTCCTGCTGTCACTCCTGCTTCTCCTTTGCCCTTGCCTCTGCCAACTTCACCCCTGATGCAGCCCACATGGGTATCTCCACCACAAGCCTCTTCTTTGCCCTCCATTTAGCATCCTCTGCCTTCCACTTCTCTGCCACCTCTGCTGCCTCCTTCCACTTCCACTCCTCCTCTCATTGCTGTTCAGCTGCCACTGCAGCCACAGCCACATTCAACTCATCCAGTTGGGCCTGGTGTGCCCTATCCCTCACCTCGCACTTCTCCCTATCTTGCTCTTGCTGCTGCCAAAGTTGCTGCTGAAGCTCAAGTAACTTCTTGAGGTTTGAAGGTCTGGAGAAAGACATGTTATTCTAAGAAAAGGCAGGGAGGGGATGGCTGGGTTGACAGGTATGATGCTGTATGGAGGAGAGATGAAAATTTTCAACTTGGCCACATCATTGCCCATTTGACAACATGTACAAACATGCACACAGACCTCAAGGGTTTGGTCCCTAAGGGGGGAACACTGTTACATCCTGGAACTTCAAGCTCACCTTCCATCCTTCCAACTTCCTTCCAACACTCCTTCTGTTCTATTTTCTGTTCATCATCTTTGACCTTCCTTATTTGTAAATATGTTTCATCACCATAGTTCCCTTACAATTGATTTTAGTTACATAGCCTTTGTACAGCATTCCTTCTGACTTACCATTTCACTCATTCCACTACTACCATCTACTTAGTTTCTATGATACTATTATCACAGCCTCTTCTATCAGACTACCATTCTGTCTCTAAGTTCATTCCTAGTTATCCTCCATAGTATAAATACCTTCTGCCTGTATCCTCTGCTCCTCAGTTTGAATATTAAAGTTAAAACACTCTTCTCTGATCTACTTTGCCCTTGTTATTAAGACTTACATCTGATAACACTTCTGACCCTCTGACTTGCCTCTGACTTCTCATTCTGACTATTTGCAAATACTAGGACACAGAATAGATTGCAAAGGGTGCAGCACATAAGCTGAAGCCAACATCTGTACAATTTACCTTCCAACTCAACTGATATATCCTTCCACTATCTTCTGACTTTTTGCTATTTGACATTATCTAACTCTGCTTTTCTGCTGCTCACCCTCACTGCTGGACTCTATATCTCTCAGTCCTTCACCCTGCTTGATTACCCTGACCCTGAATGTGTCACTGATCATTATCTGAAATCTGGGACAGCTGAACAGATTGCAAAGGGCACAGCACATAAGCTGAAGCTAAGTCCCTCCTATCTTCCCACTGCATCTTGAATTCCTGACCATATTAAACCCCTGACTTTGTAACTCCAACCTATTTCTCAAATTTAACACCATTCCAATCTGATGATGGAAGCATTTGGGATGGCCTAAAGTGTGCTTGTGAATTTTCAAATTGAATAGATCATGAAGAGTGGACTTTTCAATGATTCCTGAAGCCACCTTTGGCTGTGATGACTGATGTGTGGATGGGCTCTTTGTACATAAAACTGGTTACATGGGCAACAACAGATACTGCACTTCCAATGGTGGCAAGCACAATTGAAGCCTTCTGAAGCTTCTGTTTATGTGTCAGACAGGGTGAGAGCTGTGGTTTTTTAGTTCTGGAGTGGCTAATGGCAACCATAAGTGATAGTATTTTGTCTGAGGGGAAGTTATACAAAAGTCATCCATCTACAATCTTGTTATCCATGTTCTATCAAGTGTGTTGTGATCAGTGACAGTCTGTGACTAACTCTGTCACCATAGTTAGTCACAGAATCCTGACCTGGCCTAACCTAGCCTAGCCATGGCCCAAATGGGGCATAATGAGTTTGGTAGTAGTACAATCTATTAAATCATCAGTTCCAGAGGTTTCTCCTCAGCCTCCATTCCTTCTTATTCCCCCCATCCACTTGTAGCCACAAATTGATATAAGTAGAGTTTGTATTGGTGATCATGTGATGCTCTCTATATATAGTGTGAATAGCAGTTATTTTGCATAAAGACACTTCATACCAAATTCTTATAAAAGTGTTTGCAGAATTGCTCATGCATCCAAGTCTTTGAATGAGCATATGAGACTTATGTGAAAGGCAAATATAAATCATACCATCTATGTCCATAGCATTGGATGTCAGTTTTTCATTTTTGGCAAATTTTGAAGCCCTTTTCTGTTGCTATAAAATAGAGATTCATTGACTAAAGCTTATATACAGAAAATGAAATTAAAGTTACTTACAATCTTGAATGAAATATAAGAATTACATGAAAGAACAGTGTAATGAAACATGTACCTGAGAAAATGGCAGTATATCAAGCACAGAAAACACAAAAAAATGAAATTTACCTTCTGCAAATAATGGGATGATGTTAATATTCTGAATACTGAAAGAAAGTACACCTACAGTCTGCAATGCAATGAAATAAAAATGATAAAGAATGAAACCAGAGAGCACATACCCACTGGGTGTAGTCACATGGCTTGAGAATGATGTAAAAGTGAAGATCAAAATACATACCTTCTGATGCAATGGGAGAAACAAGTTTTCAATCTATTATGAATCAGATTTCATATGACACTCATACCTTCTGAATGATAATTGCAAATCAATATATGAGACATATATGATTGGTTTTGAAATGAAAGACTTATACTCACCTCCTGAACATATAGTTCAATATATAACTTTGATTGCAACATCAAAAAAAGAAAAATGACTCACAGCCTAGTATTAAAAATAAATATTTGCTTCTGAATGATTTTTAATGAAAAATTGCATTCCTTACCCACTATTATGGAAAAGAATCTTAGTGATTCATGTATTGAGGTGGACAACTCTTGCTCACTTTCTGTTAGGGATCAGAGTGTCAGTGATTAATGTATTGAGGTTTACAAATCCTACTCACTTCCTGTTGTTGAATTAGAATGTCAGTGATTAATGTATTGAGGTTGGCAAACCCTGCTTACAAACTGTCATTTAATCAGAATGTCAGTGATTAATGTATTGAGGTTGACAAATCTCACTCACAAACTGCCATTGAATTATAATGTTAGTGATTCATATATTGAGATTGACAAATCACACTCACATCCTGCCATTGGATCAGAATGTCAGTGGTTGATGTATTGAGATTGACAAATACCACTCACTTCCTGTCATCAGATCACAATGTCAGTGATTAATGTATTGAAATGGACAAATACCACTCACCAACTGTCATTGGATCAGAATGTCAATGATTAATGTATTGTAGTTGAAAAATCCTACTCACCCTCTGTCATTGGATCACTGTCAGTGATTAATGTATTTAGGTTGACAAATCCCACTCACTCTCTGTCATTGGATCAGAATGTCAGGCATTAATGTATAGAGGTTTACAAATCCCACTCACCAACTGTCATTGGATCAGAATGTCAGCAATTAATGTATTGAGGTGGACAAGTCCCACTCACTTCCTGTCATTGGATCAGAATGTCAGTGAGTAATGTATTGAGTGAACAAATCACACTCACTTCCTGTTTTTGGATAATAATGTCAGTAATAACCATTTGGGTTTGATGAATTCCACTCACTGTCTGTAATTGGATCAGAATGTTAGTGATTAATGTATTGAAGTTGATAAATTCCACCCACTCTCTGTCATTGGATCAGAATGTCAGTGATCAATATATTGGGGTGGATAAATCCCACTCACCAACTGTCATTGGATCAGAATGTCAATGATTAATGTATTGAGGTTGACAAATCCCACTCACCAACTGTCATTGGATCAGAATGTCAGCCATTAACATATTGAGGTTGACAAATACCACTCACCAGCTGTCATTGAATCAGAATGGCAGCAATTAATGCATAGATGTTGATAAATCACACTCACTCTCTGTCATTGGATCAGAATGTCAGTGATTAATGTATTGAGGTTGAAAAATCACAATCACCAACTGTTATTGGATCAGAATGTCAGTGGTTAATATATTGAGGTTGACAAATCCCACTCACTTCCTATCATTGGATCCAAATGTCACTCATTAATATATTGAGGGTGATAAATCCCACTCACTCTCTGTCATTCAATCTGAATGTCAGTCATTAATAATATTGAGGTTGACATATCCTGCTCACTCTCTATCATTGGATCACAATGTCAATGATCAATGTATTGAGGTTGAAGAATCCCACTCACCCACTGTTATGGGATCAGAATGTTGGTGATTAATGTATTGTGGTTGGCAAATACTACTCACTCTCTGTCATTGGATTAGAAAATCAGTGGTTAATGTATTGAGGTTGACAAACCCCACTCACCAGCTGTCATTGGATCAGAATGTTGGTGATTAATGTATGGAGGTGGACAAATCACACTCACTCTCTGTCATTAGATCAGAATGTCAGTGACTAATGTACTGAAACTGAAAAAGATCACTTTACAGCCTATAATAATTAAGGGATGTTGTTCAGCCTCTACTGGATATACCATTAACCCAAGCATTACCTATCATGAAAGTTATTAACTATTGATTTTTCATCCAATATATAGAGTACCTTTAAAAACATATGGAAATCTTCAAACATATCACTCATCCCCATTGGGATCTCTTTGAGCTTCTATTTTAAAGTATATAACCCCACTTAATATGTTATTTGCTGAAACTTACCAACATTTCCTCTAATATCTCCACATCTGTATCCCCATCTGTCTTCATACACCAATATATCACTTGTTGTGGAGTAAAGTTACTCAAGGCTGGATTTGACAGAATATCATTGAGCAACTCCTGATTCTTTGCATTCTTAAGGCTCTGATTCAAATGATGCAACCAGTATTGACATGCATATATGGCAAATTTTTGATTTTTTGGCTTATAATATTCCCTTGAATATTCCTCCACCAATTGTACACATCTAATTGCAAGCATTGCATGACTCTGCTGCATATTTATGCACAGATCTTTAGAGCGCTGTTCTGAGCACAAATAGTCCCTGAGTGATGTATGAAATAGTCCAACAGGCTCCTCATCCTTCTCAGGGATCAGAAGTATAGCCTGCAGACCTAAAAGCATCTGAACTATATTATATGATTTTCTCTCCAGCAGTACACTCACAGCTATAACAGATAGTGGCTCCTTTGCTAAGCATATGACTGCTAAGACTCTGTGGAGAATATGCAAATGTTTATCTGATAAATTCTCATTTTTTCCCAAAGCTGTGGTAATGACATGATAATAGACTGGATCAAGTCCATCTGTCATATATAAAGCCTTTTGCAAATGATCATGAGGATGACCTATTTCTGTTTCAATAAATGTGACCAATGTGGAGGCAATGATGAATGAGCCTGCTGCATTGCCAGAAAGTCTTACAAGGTCCTCTTTTGAAGGCCATGGTCCTGGTATACTCTGCATCATTCTATGCTTGCTTTGATATAGCAAAGATAATTTGCTTTCCAAGTACAGTTCAATATCTTTTGTAGCATCAAAGTTCTGCAAGGACAGATATTTGATCACTGATTGTGTAGTTGATTTATAGAACTGTTCCTGAATATGTTCCTCAACACGGCTTGTAATGAAAAGCCTAAAGGGAAGCTGGAAATTGGGAGTATTGCATATACCGACAATGGCCTCAATAAATTCAGATATCAAATTTTTGTCATCACATTCATCTAGAGCATCAATGATAATAAGGATTTTAGACCACTCCAGTCCTGTGGCTTGAATGGGATTGATTAAGAGTTTGTGAAGTTGATAGTATAGGGCCTGTTCTGGAAGGTTTGGTTCATTGCTCATAGCACCTAGCAAAATAGATTTGGCAGTTTGGTTGAAAATGGAAACCTGATAAGCTAAAGTTGGAATAAGATGCTTAATTGTGCTGCGTTGTCCTGCACCACGGAAAAAGAAAAAGCTAGCAGCAATTTGTTGCCGGGCTGCATAGTCTTCTGCAATAGTCTGTGAAATGGCGGATTTCCCTGATCCAGCGGGTCCGTTGAGCCAAAGTATAGGACTGCTGTCGCTATCTTCAATCCACTTTTCTATTTCCGCGATAACTTTTAGACGAGTCCTGGGACAGCACCTCGAGACAGGTCCAGAACGAGTATGCGAAGCATCATCAACAGGCGAAAGGATATAATATAAATCTGAAAAATAAAATGAATATAAAATGTAATGTTAGGTGTTCTCGTACCAAGCTGAGGGACATTATAATTGTGTACATGAAGTTCGTCAGCATTGAGCTGATCGTGTCCGACAGAGTTCAGGGTACTGCCGGTAATGTTGGTATCTTTAGCATCCGTGAGCACGGTACTCTTGTTAGTCACAGTCTCTGGATCTTTCAAGAGATTTTCCATTTCAATAAGGGGTCGTAGTAACAATGTTGAGGTATCTGAGAGCTTGCAAGGTATACAAGATGGAGGTTCTGAACAGCAGGATCGACATCGATGATCAAGATCGGTACCCAGTGTCGGAAATCGGATTTGTTAAATATCACGTGATCTATTCTCCTCTGTAAAAACGGAATTCAAGTTTTAGTCACGAGTTAGTCAAGAATTATGGCAACTTGACTAAATGGGTTTTATTTACAGATACACGAGTATCATAGTCACATCATAGTCATAATATTTAATATATGACTAAGAAAGCCCAGAGACAGCCGAGGAAAAGTCAATGAAAAGTCAATGAAAATGACTACGACATGACTATTAGGACTGTCAACCGTACCGTATACGGTTACGGGCCGTATAAATACGGTATGAATACGCGTGCCAGCGTACCGTAAACCATACCGTATTGATGCAAACTTGAGCCCAGACGGTACGGTATACGGTACGGTACTGGTAAATTACGGCCTTACGGTTAGGTACGGCCCGTATGGGTTACTATTTTTAGCCTTTCTTCAGTCTTAGTGCAGTAATACGGGCCGTACGCAGCCGTATTGTAAACCGTACTGTAAACTGGACTTAAAATCTGTCGACGGTACGGTATACGGGCCATATTTGTGGGTACTGTACAACCCGTATATACGGTTACGGGTGGCAGCCCTACTTGCCACCATCAGGGTCCAGGATGCCTTGGAACACCGGCCAATTTTTCAAAGTCGCATACACGACTTGCAAGAGGACGTCCTGTGCCACCCCAATTGTACAGCATTCTACACCTACGTCACGGAACGCTTTCCTGTATCGCAGGACAGCTTACTTTCCCAAGCCGACTGGGTCCATCCCAATCCAACGTGCTCCTCGGCTTAACGCGCTCCCTGCTCAAGTTTACGCGCACTGAAGATTCGCGACCGATACTCGTCCAAAACGCATAATCGCCAGGAGATCGCTGATATGAGGCGTTACATACATGCCTTATATCGTCCTGGAGAGGGAAACCGGGTAGCGATGACGGAGATTTGGAATGAACGCCCGTGTCCATAGAGGAAAGTTGGTTTCGATGGAGCAGGTCTTTAATGATTCACCCATCGTGTCATAGATGCTGTAATTCATCTGGGCATTTCTTCAGCGCTCCGCCATCCTCTCCCATGTCGACCCGACCTTCTCCCAACTACACCACCAATCCGGTTGGATATCTCAGAAAGATCAGTGATGGGGGATCAGCCGGCTACCATAATTGAGCCCGTCAAGCGCTCAACATGGTAACGCCCAGCTCTTGTGATATTTGGGACCTGGCGGTATACACCAAGTTGATATGCTGCTCTTGGTCGTCTGACTCTCTAGTCCAAATCAGCATGTGCCGACCCGGATACACTTGGCATCCATAGCAGAAATAAAAAAATCTAAAGAGGGTGTACCTAATGTGAGCATATACTCCCGTACCCGATCACGAAACAGTTCAGTACTTTACGCTGTCAACACAGCCTCTATGAATCGCACACCTACCTACTCGCATCCCTGCTGTAGGATAAACGCATCTTACGAACCACGTCGCCGCCAGTGACACTGCACACTGGTACAGCAAGTCAATCAAGCTAAGAGACAGACGAGGAGAGATCTAGAGAGTGGTTAGGTTGTTGTATAACGGCGAGTATTCACCTCTCCTTCCACTGTCCACCTCTACCTTGCATCAAACTGAAGCTAACTCGCTTTCCTCTAGCTATCCCGGCCTGCTATCAAGTGCACGCTTCTCGCTTTCATTGCCGTCAATCCCCTATCTATCCGCTAACATGACAAGTCTCTTCTTTACACAAGGGTTTACGGCCTGGAGCTGCGTAGAGAGGTACAATTGGCTGAAAGAACTTGGAAGTATGTAGAGAAACCTCGGAGGTCCTCTGATTTGCCTTGGTCATGACCGTTCCCATCCACGGCCCAAGCAGCTGTCAATGCAAATCTTCGAATATGTGCTACCGTTTCGCCTCTCTGCCACCCTCTTATCCTTCTTCCATTTATATATTGCTTCTGTTAAATTTTCTCCCTCTTGTCTCCTCAATCTGCCGTTTTCAAAGCCTGCTATTATACACTATTATACTCTAACCTGACCCTTTCGAGAGATTTAGACAGGTAAGAGGTATGACAGAAAGTTATATACAGAGAGGGCAGGATCAGGCAGCACTGGCAACTTTCGAAAGTCTGCTGGGATGACGAAACCTGACACCCAGATTGCAGGAGGTCGTCGTAGTATAGAGAGATGACGTTGTTAGCTATCAAAACAAAAATTTATCTATGCTATATACCCTATGTGTATGCAGCCGTGACAAAGTGAAATGCCAAACTTCGGCTTGGTGAAGAGATTTTTGGTAGGCTACGCGTCACAGCCAAGTTTGAAGAGACAAACAGATGCTCGAAATATATCACACTCTAGCCACCTCGAAGAACTGGTCATATTAGTACAGTATATTATTAGAATCGATATACATGCTTGAGAAGGAAGCAGGTGAGTGGGCAAAAGGGCTGTCAGTAAAGAATGTAGAGAAGAGGTGAGGTATGCATAAAGGAATCTCATCGACAGTCTGACAAGGAACAGGGAAAATGAGAGGAACGAAAGGCGTAAGAATGGGAAGGCCTGGCCATGGCACCAACACAAGAGGTGTATCTTACTACTCGCTACACTACAAACCCATGTGAATAAAAGGCACCCAGATCAAAAACGACAACTCAGAGTCCTCCAAAGTTTCTCGAAGATATTTAGCGGCATAGTGCAACGCGTATGAAGGGCTCCTGTCCGGTACATTTCTCTCAGACAACATACGCGAATAGAATTGCTCCGCAATCATAGGAGCATGTCTATCGTCTATCACCCACATAGTCGCTATCACACTGCAGTAGCCAGCAGAGAGCATTCCTGCGGCCAGATGAACTGATTCTTCTGCTAAATTCTTATCCCCAGTTCCAGTTTCGCAGGCTGAGAGGAAGGCGAAACTTCAAAAAGTGGCCTTTAGAAGTAGATGCTAGATAATTGATGATAAAGAGAGGGGACCGTTATGCAGATAGAAGGCGCTTTTAGTGGCCTTGACCACGTCCTGAGAGGCATGACATGCGAGATGAATTTAGTTAAACTGGCTCATACCTTGAAGAACGCTTTCGATAGTGGCATTTTCACCTTCTAGATGTTTCGCTTTTAGGCTATGCTCTACACATTTTTTAACAACAATATTGCACTCGGTAATGGTATTAGTAATTTTGGGAAGTTTTGGTGTAGCGGGCTGGCTGACGACCAATATTCCGTCGGAAGTTGGGAGGATGGGGTTGTAATCATTTTTGGCATATCTGATTATCGCAGTCACTGTGGGAGTGTACGATGAAACGATATGATTAGATACCATGGCCCCTAGTGATGGATCTTTGGTATTGTATATTCCAGCTGCATGAAGGGGAAGAAATGCCAGTGGACCAGTTGTGCGCCACCAAATTCTGGTTGGATCAGAAATAACCTATACAAATATTTATATCAGCTGGTAGACATAGTAGAGAAGTGCATAGGCATACAGGATATTGAAGGATATTTATAATGGTTTGGACGATGGAAAGCCATAAGTTACTTAGTATCTCTCGGATACTGGGTTGATTTGATTTTATGAATGGCCTCCCGTATCGTGTTCCAACACTTGATATCATTGCATCCAACTGCCTTTTCCACAGTACCACTTTATCGATTGTAAGATTTTCAAGCGGAATATGGATAGGATTCTCTGTACCTGCCACCAAGGCAATAGCATCACACCAAGATACATGCACGTTTATGAGTATCACAGTGCTCGATTTAGGTAGTGATTTTAATATCACAGAGTTTTTAGTAGGAAGTAAAAATCTTTCAAAGCCGTCCACTTCCTGGATCTTGCAGAGAGTAGCATTCCAGAGTTCTGCGAGCTCATGATGCTTTTATATGTCCTACTGTGTGGTGATTTTATGAACAATGACATCCACCTCATTTGAGTCGCGGACCCGGTTTCCTACTTTTTCTAGTTCCATTGAAAATTTCCGAAGCTGTTCCGCAAGCTCAGGTTTTACTACTTTCAAAGACTTTGCAGCAGTTTGAAGTTGATTCACTTGATTCCATACTATTGACCGGCCTTGTTCCAGCCATTCTAATGCCAAATCTGGTCTTCCTACAGCTAGAGTGGCAGCGGCAGCTTCACTTGGAAGAGAGGAGATATTAATAAGATTTGTATATCGTTGGTCAATCGTCTGTCCCAACCATGCAATCTGAGAGAAAAGTTCGATTGCAATCTGATACGCATTTAACGACGCCTCCGGATCGGCTGTTGATTCTCGGCAGAGTTGAGCCCAACGACGAGCAGCCATCATTTTTTCAGAGACACGGCCGCTAATAGACGTGGCCGCTGACTGATAAAAAGACACAGCTGATTTGAAAGATTCTGAGTTCCCATCTTTTGCATGCCTAAATTTTTGTTCGAAAACCATTCCTAGACGTATTTGATATGTTTTATAGTCCATGTGCTTGTCAGGGATAAAGTCTAGAGCTTTTTGCAACACTTTAATGGCATCGTTAATGTCAGTGATATCTGTCTTGTCACTGTCACAGAATCGCAAGAGAAGCGCATACCCAAGACCTGCTAATGCAAGATACTTCATGAGGTAGTTTTCGGTTAGTTTACCATAGGCCGAAATAAAGGCCGTAAAAGCTTGAATTGCATGATTGACATCTTCCGCATTTTTTTTGGCAGAATATCGATCGAGAAACGAAGAACCTAAATGATATACTAGACCTTATCAGTCTGATACATCAATACCTGTAACGAGAATACAAAAATTGATATATAAATACCTCTCATTACAGCGCCATTTTGATATATAAATGCCCTCTAGTTATAATGAAAGAACACCCTCTAATTCTCCATAAGAGAAGACTGCTGCAGCTTCTATGTATGTACCTGATCCCTAAGCCGTATAAGTATTTCCGGATCTGTAAAGCTCGTGATCGTATGACCCTAGCATCTATCTTTAGCGCCAAAACATATTCAGTAGCGCCACAATGTTATGTTCCCGGGCATCAACAGTATTTTAGCAAGAAAGATAATACAAAATTATATACTTCCCCTCTAATCACATTATAATAAGGTGCTGAGGACAGTTACAACTTCTACTGAGTCTCTATTTCTAAATGAATGGCACAAATTCGATGATTTTGGGGATGGAATACCATTATGGGATACATAACACCTGGTACTAGCACTAGTATGCATGCTACCCTTCTAATTAGAGGGTAAAATGTATGCATACTATCCTCTAATTCAGAAAGCCTGATATGCATACTCCTGTTCTAGTTAGAAGACTAAGTATGCATACTCCCCTTCTAGTAAAAATGATACTGTTCACATAAACACCCTGTAAGCAGTGTGAAGAGTATGCATACCATCCTCTAAGTCAGAAGGCTTCATATGCATACTTATGCATACCCCCCTTCTAGTTAGAATGATATTGCATGCTATCCTTTAAGTTAAGTATGCATACTATCCTCTAAATTAAGTATACATACTATCCTCTGAGTTAGAAGGCACCTGCCCCTCTATCCCGTTGCATCACTTTATGCCTCCTAATTTGGAATTACACCCTTAAGGCCCATGCCATATTCCATTTCTGGCAAACATGTGCCCTCCCAAAGGCAATGGTAAATAGGTGTATATAAATATCCACCCATTCTGTCTATTCCCACTGCCCATGATGTGCCATCCATCCACTACTAGTAGCATGGGTAATGAAATCTCTTGATCCTAGTTGATCATCAGGTGATATTCAGCTATAGTAAATACTAAACAAATTTTTATCTTGTATTTTGTATTAGGCAGTTGGATCTATACTAGTTGCCATGCCAATGTACACTACACTATGTCTTCATCAGCATTGTCATCATTGGCTTGCCCCCTAATGTCAGAGGGAATAATAACACCCATACCAAGATTTACATACATATCAACAAAGTGCCATGTATACTTACAGTGGGATCCCATAGTGCAGAACTGTGCTGCCTGTTGCCTTGCATATGCCATCTGTCTCTGCTTGGTTGCATCATGGCCACCATCTCTCACATCACCAGACATTGGCAATGATCACATTGCCCAGCTCTCCCAGTGTGATGCACAACTGTTAAAGAAAGCCATGACTCTATGCATTTCCTCAAGTAAAAGCAGAACCTCCTCTGACCAACAATTTGATCTGGCCTTGGATTTGCACCACTCAATATGAAGATCAGTTGATGGTTGTGCATAAATAAAATAACATTGAAATCATATAAAAAAACTGTACACACCATCATTTAGCATTTGATCCTCTTTCTCTGAATCAGGGGCCACTCCTAGGTGTGTCCATATCCACAACACTTTTTGTCTCCCCTCTGATGGAATTCCACCCCTTCCAGATGATGCATATGGACCATCCTCAGGATCTTTCAAACCTCTGATATCACCATCATTAATAGTAGGATATCAAATCTTGAGCCCTATGATGCATAGTGGTACAGCCAGATAAATGAGAGCATCACATGCAGCTTTATATCAAGCAGCAGCATCTATTCTGTGGGTGACCCACTCAATGACTGCATGTGAGTGTGTGTTCCTCCGCTGCCCCCCTTGAAAGCACTGCTTGTCAACTACCAGGTAGAATTTCAGACACAGCACATCACAAAGGCTGGCAAGTGCATCATGTGCTTGCCCTTCTTGCAAAGACCATTCCAGGAAAAGAAGCTGTCTGTTGCAATTGATGGTTGTTGGAACTGAAATTAAGCAGTTTTTGGGAATGAGATGATGGGAGCCACAAATGAGTGTCTTGTGAGCTCTTGTGGCTGGTGTTGCTTGGCAAGGCTTCTTGAAGACTGCTGCAAAGCATACATAGCCCAGGGATATACAAATGCTAGATCTCAATCCATGCAGAAATCTTGCATAGCAATGCATTTGACCACATTTAGTGTTTGGTCTTCTGCATGTCAGTAGCATGTTGACCAAGAGTGTAGCTTTCTGCTTTGAATTGACATCTAACTATTAATCTCAGAAGTTATAATTATAACAACAAATTGGTAATTACTGTTGCTCTTCAAGGTCCAGGCCCATGACAACAAGTTGACTTGCAGAAATCTTCTCATGCATGACATAGGCACTTCCAGCTTTCATATCTTTAGCTTCATCTATAGCTAGCTTGAGCTTTGCTGCATCTTGAGACACTTCTATATATTACAGTAAGTACTAAGTAATCTCACTAGTGAATGGAAATGTACATATGTTTGAATCACTTCTCAAATGGATTTGGTACAGAGTGGTCTGCTTCCCAAGCAGCAAGCTCAGCCTTCCATAACAAGACTGATCCTTGGGGTAAATCTATCTCAAATCTATGATAGAGAAACTTATGTTCTGAACTTTCATCAACAGCTGTCTTGATTACAAGTCTTATGTAATAAGAATCATTCTTTTAGGGAGTTTTAGTCAAGCATTTTGTCCAACATCAAAAGTGAGC
>JASFCX010000041.1:0-27745 GCA_036937015.1 Crucibulum parvulum | reverse complement strand
AGTGTCCCGAAAAGATGCTAATTTTAGAAGCACCTGGCCGGAAGAGTTGTCAAAAAGCGCTAATTTTGGAAGCACCCGGTCTGGAGCGCCAAACAACCGGTTTTGAGCGCCCAGCGCTTTCCTGTAAGCGCATTCACTTCCCACAGTGGTTAGCGCTACATACATGTCTTTCTCAACTCTGTCCTTCAATGACATTCGATTTACTCTGTACGTTTCATTTCTGTTCACGAACAAGATTCTGATTCTGACAACTTTCCGATGACTGGGGATTACTTAGAGACTGATCCACGACACCAGCCGTCTATATCTTAATATGTCCTCTTCTCTCCATCTCACCGGGAAGCGACTCTTCAACAGATTGCGCAAAAATCTATCACTCTTGCCACCTTCTCCAACTCCTCACTTACTCTGCTCAAATGATCTCCCTACGGACGCCGAAGAATCTCTCATTCAGGCCGCAATCCTGTTGGCCGAAAACAAATTACAAAAGCTGGATGCCGCTGATAAGAACGTGAAACGTGAAAGAGAATTAAGTGTTTGCTTTATAACCAGTCACAAAGTTGTTCTTTCAGCCATTCGACGTATACCAACAGAGGTATTACGCGAGATCTTCCTATTCTGCTTCCAAAGCGGCAAGTTCAGTGTGTCATTGCGACTGTCGAGCGTATCTTGCCGTTGGAGACGTGTAGCGCTGTCCGCGCCGGAGCTGTGGTCCCAGATACCACAGCTTCATGTCAACAACGCAACGAAATCTAAGAAATACATTTCTGGTTTAAAAACATGTCTGGAACGATCCGGAAATGCCTCACTTTCGCTCTTCGTTTACGCTCCTTTTAAGGAATATAAATCGCATCCAATTCTAGATATTATTGGTGAACACTCCGAGCGATGGCAGCATTTAATAATTGAATCGACGTGCGTCACTATTCATGGCTTAAATTTTGTCCGAAATCGTCTACCTCGGCTTCAAACACTTCAGTTGGATGTATGGTCATATTCTCCTGGAATATCAATGGACGCTTTCGAATTCGCTCCAAGGCTCATTGACATCGAGATTCAATGTTTATACCCTCCTCAGCTTCGATTACCTTGGAAACAGATCAGACGTTACCGTGAACGATGCTTTAATGGTCCAGGAGCACCGTTATCATGCTTGAGCTTTGCCACAAACCTTGTTCACTTAGATCTTAAAGCAAGCCATCAGATTTCAGGGATACAGACACATGTACGACTTGACTCTCTGATATCTTTGCGACTCGAGGCATATGATCAACCATTTACATTTGCATCCATTCTCCGCGGTTTCACTTTTCCTGCATTACAAGTGTTATATATCTCCTCTCACGCCAGCAATTTACTCATAGACTTGATGTTGTTGATATCACGATCCTCCTGCAAACTACTAACATTACGTCTTGACGGTTTATTTTCACCCGGCGATATTAGACCATTTCTGTCCCATATACCGGAACTGAAGACATTACAAATAGTAGATTTCGCATCTCAGGATCTGGAAGCTCTGGTTTATAAACCCGGATCATTGCCCTCTATCTCAAGATTGGCCAATCTTACAATTCGGACAACACCCAGTGGTTCATTAAATGCTGATCTACTGAACGAGGTGGCTCATTCGCGTTGTTATAGTCGATTAGCAAAAAATCTCCATACCATAGACCCTTTACGCTCCTTTCGGATAGTATTTCCTACGTATCGAGCATGCCGTGAACAGCAGGCTATGCTCGAAGGCTGGAATTCGGCAGTCAGAGATACCAGGATCGATACTCTAGTGTCTAAATGGCATGATTGTCTAATATCTTCATTTCCACAGGTTTACTATGATACTTTAGATCATGATACACTGGTGAAAATTTCAGCCAATTCTATCTCGAAAGACATCCAGGATACCTTTCTAGAAATGGAGCAATTCAATGTTCACAACATTAATTATATTTACGTGGGTTAGACTTCGTCGAAATTGTTTTACGTTACTAATGTTTTTTGTTTATTCAAATAGCATGCTGGTCTGCATGTTGTCATCAACGAACTGTCTAAAATGGAGTGTTTATTGCATCTTAAGCATGGAGAGAAAGGAAAGATAATACAAAGGCGTGCAAAAGAACTAATTACAAAATGGACACCCCAATTACTTGCGGATCTTCCTAAGCGTAAATGGTTTATTCGTGGAAAATATTCGTTGGTATATATTTCCGAAGATGATGGTAGGAGAATCTATCCAAAATGCTCATGCTCTTTTGACAGGAGATTGAACTTTATTCTGTTAGGAATCAGAAATTCACGAGATGCGTTGGACATGATATTCGGAATGGAGGATGACCTTCATAACGTCGAGTTGTTTTGGCCAAATATTTGAATGCTAGTAGGAGCCTAGTACTTGGGAATCCATAAAACAACAATGCAGTAATAATACTCCAGTAAGGAGCCTTGTAGGAGATTTATAAGAAAGGTGGAGAGACTTACACTGTATTAAGCTTGGTGGTTAGGTCACGAAGCATACATTTTGTCTTCTTGAGTTTCTTTCATTTGAAAAATGATATGGTGCAAATCATTTGAGGTCTTAAATTGCATTATTAGACCATTACACGCACATCCGAGTCGCGCATGTTATCCTTACAACGTACGGCCATTCAGAACCGTGAGTGCATTAGATTATTACCATGTCCTGCCACTGATTTGCCGCCGAAGGGAAGGTTATGATCTTTGGGGGCATCAAGAAGTACATCTTGGAAGGCCCCCATAGGAGACGTCGAAACGTTCCATGTCATCATGACTTCTGAATTCAACTAGTGCATTTTGGAATTCGTAACATGCCACCACCAACAAACGACGTGGATGCATCCGTAGAGCCATCTCCGCCTGCAATTAACAACTTTGGCCGGTTCCTCTTACATAGATCAGCGCTTTCTCTCCTGTTGATTTCCCTTGCCCACATGGCCCGAACTTCTGTAAGGGTCCCTACTCACAAAATTTGAACATCACGGAAGTTGTCATCCAGACCTCTGGACTGATGGCAGTCGATCTTGTGGTACCCATTTACTCGTATACCAGCCTTTCATGAAAAGGGTAGTATGACTCTGCAGGGCACCGTAAATTCTATCGACAGCTTTACGAAGAGCCTCTCATTCAGTTCTTTGCACGGGTAGCCATCGCTATGCGAAAAGGGTCCATTCCTCATCCGGTGGCATGTAGATCAAGAGAGGTGTCAAAAAAAGCAATCCATTAACGGCAGTCATCATAAAAGACGTTCCCCATACACCTTCATATCTTTTGACACCCTTTGCTTAACCCGTCCTTAATGCTTGCTTTATGAACTCGACTTGTCAACTCATTCTCTTAAAGCATTCACCTCTCTTCCTCATTACGTAGGCTATTTCTATCACCCGCTAAGCAGCTGGAAAGATGGCAGAAATGTCCGTCAAACCTGTCCAGTGAGTGCTAAGTCTCCCAATACAAGCCATATTTCTGATGTATCAATTCTTAGCACTGGTCCTCTGGTGAGCTTCATTCCCAGCATCAATATGAAGAGCGCTCATTGAATATTCAGCTCATAGGATGCCTTGGTCACTGGTTTCTTTTCGGCGCATTCATCGTACAGTTTTGTTGAGTATTCCGGTTTCTCATTTAGTGTCGAATCTGAATTTAACCTTAGTATAGATAATTATGTTGTCACATACCATAAGACGGACAAGCTGTTCATTACGCTAATTGGTTCATTGAGTCTCTTGCTTATGATCTTTCGACTTACCCAATTATCCGTTTAGTTTATCTGTTATTCGCTCTTGGGATTATACACACGTGGATTGAGACGGATATCATTTGGACAATGCTGGTGGTAGGATGGGGAGATGTTTCTGTATTCCAACAAGTATCGTTTTCGGCTTCTTTGGTTGCTGCGTTCAGTGGCATTGGTAAGTACGGATTGCTAACAAACCTTCTCTTTTTATTCATCGTTTTTTAGCCTCTACCGTTGTACAACTCTTCTTCGCATGGTGAGCTCGGAGTCTTGCGAATATCAATATATTATGCATGCCAATTATCTTACACTAGGCGTATCTGGAGGCTCTGTAGGGGAGCCATTGTAGTGATTGCCATTGCTGGTGTAATTGCTGGTGTACGTTTCCTCCATTCATACACGAACAAGAAAAACTCAAACGCACGCCAAGCTCTCCTTGATGCAAGGAATAAGTGCTGTTTGCGTTACAGTCATTGTAAGTCACTGCGCCGCTGGGCTCCAGCTTATGTCACTAAAAATTCAAATAGTTCATTCAGAGGAATCGTATACCAGCATTGATGTATACCCTACATCTACCTATCCAGGTAAATGATTATCTATGGCTATCTTTACGAGCTTCTCACCCATTCTATTAGATATGGTCAATCGGAAGCTTATTATGTGATATTATGATTGCTGTAACAATGGCCGCTCTAGTAGGTATACTTTAATCATCACAGCCAAATCAATCCTCATTTCTTCAAAACTCCTCATAAAAGTTGTTGAAAGCCCGGGCTCGTTCATCGTTCAGATCCACAGACAAAATGATCAGCCATCTTATGACAATCACTATTGAGACTGGCTCAGCCACGGTCCTCGTCGCAATCATCCAGTTTTCTTTGTATATCAAATATCCTATGACCTATATCTACCTTGCACCGTACGATCCTCTTAAGTATTTCTCACGTTGTAACTCACTATCCTGTATTAGGATGTATATTCTTCTCGCTACGTGAGTCCAAGCTCTAAATGACGCATTGATGCTACTCACTGATTCAACCAATCTTCAGGTATAGTAACGTCTTACTCGCCACTTTGAACGGACGTGATCGTGCTCGTCAATATGCAGACGAGACCATGTACACCACAGATATCATGTCTGCTATCCGGTCTGCTGCAGGAAGAGACCCTCCAACCTCAGCGACCCGGAACGTTGACCAAAACGCAAGCGTTGGTGGAATTATGCTGCGTATTTTGCCAGGCAATCGTGCACAAGCTAGTACGGATGCAGATGTAAGCCTAGTAGCTCCAATCTTTGCTCTTAACTGATCATGATACGTAGCTCGAAGACGGATCAGTATATTCAATGGCAAAAATAGACGACTAAATCTAGATTGTTGCCTTTGCTTTCGTCGTTATTGCTATCGCTATCGCTTTCATAGTATCATTGCTGTCGTTACTTGCATACATAACCGTCACTCTTAATACACTAGTTGCTCTTTGTTGTCACATAATCTGAACTCAAGTGGCACGAACAATAAATGCAGTCCACAATTATATCTTGCATCACTATTATAAATGGGTATCGAATAGGTATAGTAGTAAGAACTGTTGTAATCTATAAATTAATTAAAACAAATAATCCCTCAAAAACCCTTTTTAAGGATAGTCTCCGTCATCGTCGCTACCCTGTCATCGATAGTGTAGCTTATAGGAGCAACCTTGTGCAAGTAGTCGGTCCATACCTCGTCCATAGTATCAAGAGTGACAGAATCGGACCTCGCAACCCAGAAGTATCACCTCCAGTGGCGAGATAGACGAGGGTATTGATAATGTAGGTCTTAGCCAGATTAATAGGCACGCCCTTGATAGAGAGTATGATGAGCTTGCTGCCAACCGCGTTGTTAGAGTTGTACGTGAACCAGATGCTCCTCGACACCTACACGAAGCTCGTCACGGCCACTCCATTAGCCAAGTTCTTCAAGACGATGCCCTCGAAGATATACCAGAGCTGAGAACTGAGCGACGCTGTTGCCGAAGGGGAAGCATTCGAGGGACTGCTGAAGAGTGATGTTACCAGCGTCGATCTCAGAGCGGATACCATCGGCGTTGATAATGGCAACGTCGCAGGGTCGGTAGCCTACATACTAAAAGCAATTGCGTGTGTTTGTGAGCCATGAGTCGAGGAGGAAACTACTTCGATGGACAGGAGACGCCTGAGGGGGAGCAGAGGCAGGATGGGGAACAGAAGTAGGATGGGGAACAGAAGCGGGATGCGGATTAGAGGCAGCATGCGGAAGGGGTCTGAAAGAAGGCGGGGCCAGAGATGGGGATGGATACAGCAATGGGGATGGAACGAGGAAATAAAGGGGACCTGGGGCCTCTCATCATCGAACCACCAACAGAAAGGAACGCAAAGTTGAGCGGATTTAGCGAGACCGTGTGGATGGATGGGACGGTGCGAGGTGTTGGAGGACGAGATTGCTCCGAGTCTATGCGGTGATGAATGAGACCGCGCTGAGTATTGAATGACATGTCATTACAGGGAGGAGGACGATCAGAAGGGACATCTGTATCATCAGCAGAATAATAGCGCGTCGTCTTCCTCTCCAACGCTTCCAAAAGTAGAGGTCTCCTACCATGGACACGAGAGGACGCGAGGGAGGACGGGGGGGAGAGGCGAGGAGATAGGACAAGGAGAGTACAGAGCAGGATGCGTTGAATGCACGATTATTGAATGTGAAAAACATCGGGAACAAATGTGCACTAGTGGAGGGGATGCCGATGTGCAAGAGACGATATCGTGACATTACAACCCACCCGTTATCTCTCAAACTGCTCTGTGTACCTACCAACATAAACTAGCCATGATTTGGACGCCAGAATAAGTTCCATTACGATGTGGACTGGATTGTAAATTCGAACACCGAAGGACTAGGAAAGTAATGAACACGAAGAGATTGTGTTGTAAAAAGTTCAACACGGGTGAACGTGCGCGCCGAATCGTGTATACTATGCACCAAAAACTGGGTATAAATTTCAGGGAAAGCAGGAGGGATGAGCATGCACCAAGCAACCTCAACAAGGGACTGTCACTGGGAGAGCGAAATGGCTCCGATAGAGGACGCAGATGTCGGGGAAGGGAAGTGGGATTTAGATAGATATATCTTGCATATCTTAAAAGGACGACCACGACAATTAGTACATTGCAAACTGGGTGGTGTAGGGACGGCACGTACCAGTACCAAGACCTTGAAAGAAAACCTAAAACGAATCCTTCGTATAAACATATAATAGATGGTCAAGATAGAGCGAATGAGGCGTGGTTGGAGAACGGGAGAGGTGATAGATTCTGATCAACCAGAAGTACTCTACAAGAGTAATCGCGATAGCCAGTAAAATGCATGCGAATGAGAGGACACCCACGAGTGCAAATCTCCTATATAAAGTCCATAACGAAGGTACCGACTATCTCTTATAATCCATTTGGAAAGCTGGCATCGACAAATCTCGCAAAAGCAGGGGTGCAAGCAACAAAACAAGTTGGATGCAGGCCAGGAGCAGAATGTAAATTAATTTGGGAGCCTTATACCAACACGCGCCTATGCCTGGCGCTTGGTGTAGCAACGATGGGTGACTGGTAGGACCTGTAGGCTATGACAACTCGACTTCACAGAACAGCTATGAATGAATGCAAATTTCAAGCTAGAAATTGTTTGATACAGGTTAATGCTCGTGAAGGGTGGCAAGCTCTCTTGATCGAGGGGACATCCCTGTACATCAGCTTGTGAAGTAAAACAGAGCAGTGTAAGTGTCAGCAAGCATGGATAGAGGGTAATGAATACCCCAAGGGAGACTGCCAAAGTCGTCGGAAAGGAGAGTTCGACTAAATGCGCTACTTACGAGCTTCACAGTTCAACACGAACGCACTATACAGATCCATTGGGGAGCCCCAGCTTCGGTGCGTACACGCCAGTTTGGTGGATGTATTTAAGGGCAGCCTGAAGAAGGAGCAGCATAAGTATTCGTTAACAACAGACTCAAGTACTACTGAACTTACGAGAGCATCTTGCGGGCTGTTGCAAAGCGCTCAGATACATAGTCAGATATTAGTCCCGTTACAATGAATCAGAAAACGCCATGAATACAAAGCCTAAAATACCAACAAATAGCAGATATTTGGTCTACCTTCTCCAAATTGTGAGGGTTAACATCTTCAATGCCACGTCGCGGTACAGCTGCCCATCACTAGGCTTGAGCTACTCATCTACATATTCCATGACAGTTACATTCAACACTCGCATCTGTATCATAGATAATCCATGAAGTCTGCGTCGGACCTCGTACATCCCTTGGTGAATGGACTAGAACCAGATGACAGAGGGGCGTGAGCCACAGGTTGAGATCGATGTCGAATGGCTCTAACTGGCGTCAAAGAGCTGGACGAGTAGCATTGGTAGAGCCGGATCGATACCGTCCATTCGAGATGAATCTACAGAATCCACTGCGTGAGTTGTCCGAATCTGAAGAAGTTTGTTCGATCAAAGATGAGGAAATGGTGCTTGGGGGGTTCCAAGTTCGAGCGCATCTTCTGATGAGAACCGAATCTTGAAAAGAATATGTCAGATATCTAGTAGTCAGTGTGTCCTAGACGGGTACGTTGAGCTCGAGGAATGATGCATGTACGTGTTGGTTCAAGCTGAGAATTATGAGCTAAGAACTGCCCGGCCGCGTACTAGGGTGATGCCAGTGCTTTATAATAACTAGCCTTGAACTGGTCGACGATAATGGCGGCGACGACTACGATATCTCTTGCCAATCCCGGTGATTTATCGAGCACAAATGACACAAATTGTGGCAGGTGATCTGAGTAGTTGAATAGGAAGACAAGGCACGCATACATACGCCTCAGACTTTGTTCAGACATATTCTTATCTTAGTCTTTCTCACATGACTTCATTAGATTTTATGTAATCTATTAGATACTTGACTGGACCATTGATTGCAGTGAGGAAGCGCAAATGTTCTTAGGAAAGCTCCGGAAACACTCCATGCACTTCACCAGACAAGAAAGCTATTTGGTGTCAATGCCACACATTCTGTGACTATGTGATGTATGTCAATGACGTCCACGACAACAAGAAGCCTCCTCACACGACTTGCAATAGAAACGTAATATTCATTCATGGTTAGTGCTTCCCCAGTCACCAATGACTGTGTAACGACATGCAAGACCCTTCTGCATACGCCTTGTAATGGCGATGGAACAGCCACTTCAAAGTTGACCATCACTGCAAAACCTACGTGTATTGCTGGAAGCATCTAATAAGTACGGTGCAGAGATATTGGAATACTGTGTGTTGCAGGAATGTCCTCTATTATCCGCCGATTGTCGATCGATTCTACTCTAGCGAAGATAGCAGTTACATCGTAACTGCTGCTGGCCTCGAGTATGCTGGGAAAACCACCTTGCTATACCTGCTCAAAGCCGGGGAAGTGATGACGATAATCCCGACTATTGGTTTAACGTGGGAATCGACGCACGTACACAAAGCGATCGGGCACTGCGACTTACGGGATGGGACATTGGGGGACGCGGCATACAACATCTCTATGGATTGCTCACCCTGTATATCGCTAAAGCAGATGCTCTGGTGTGGATGGTTGATCTAGGAAACTATGAACGGTATAAATAGAGTGTCGAAGGACTGGGGGGAAGTTCTGCAATGCATAAAAGTTGCCGAGAAACCCAAGCAGATTCCAATCCTAATGTAAGTGCTCAGTTTGTGAGAGGAACCGTTGCTGATACAACTTCTTAGATTAACAAGGAAAGCGGACCGTACTGCTGCTATTTCTATCAATGCCGTTCGAATGAAGTTTGCTCCAGTCGCTCACGGTCGCATGATGCTGGTCTTCAAGACGAGCCCAATACAGCCTATGCCAGAGAGTGCCCTCCCGGCGGTCTTCGAATGGCTTGTTCTTGCTCTTGACATATCCAAGTCTGCCATACCCTCCCAACCAATGAAACCCATGAAAACGCTGCCTGACTCACGATTGTCGGACACCTCGTGTTAAAGCTGGATTCTTTGCTAATTCGCGTTGAAACCGACTCCTCTCCTGAAAAGTTGCTGTCGCAATTCAGATCTATATCTCTTCCATCTTAGGACCATTACATGCACATCCGAGTCGCGCATGTTATCCTTACAACGTACGGCCGTCAGAAGGGTGAGTACATTAGATTATCACCATGTCCAACCACTGACTTGCCGCCGAAGGGAGGGACATGATCTTTGAGGGCATTGAGAAATACATCTTGGAAAGCCACCATAGGAGAGGTCAAAACGTTCCATGTCACCATGACTTCTGCATTCAGCTAGTACATTTTGAAATTTGTAACATGCTACCATCAACGAGCGACATGGATGCATCCATAGAGCCATCTCTGCCTGTAACTAACGACTTCGGCCGGTTCCTCTTAATCAATCCCCGTGTGGCAGATAACTCAGTGCTGCCTAAATTTACTTCTTAACTCCACAATCACTGATGATCAGCACAGCATACGCGCTCAAGATGAGTGGCGAGGAAGTAAGTACAAGTACCTGCGCGCAAAGTATTGCTTGCTGTCAAGCAAAATGGACCCCTTTCTTGCCAATCTCAGTCTCATGTCTGTGAATGGCGTCATTTTGTCAGCGATCATATATGGTCTTGTTTTTGCGCTTTTTCTTCTCTCCTGGCAGATCTTCTTGGCCAACATCCGCTCTCAAAAGACGCGATCTCGTGAACATGTAGCGCTTTCGTGCTACATAACGGTCATGTTTATTTTATCCACGACTATAATTGTGTCAAATGCGATTGGCGTGCGACGCTTTATGCAAGCTATATTTCGGGGCCATGGTGTGGATGATTTGGGGTTGAACAACTTCGCTGCTTTCGGCTTAAGCCGGATAGCTCAACCATGTTTTGTGCTAGCCAATTGGGGTGCGGATGGTTTACTGGTAAGCAGAGCAGGTGTTTATTCTGGTAATTATCCAGTTCAACTCTGAGCGTGGGCTTGTCAGATATGGCGCTGCTCGGTGATCTACAGGAATTACAATGATGGAACGCCTCGCTGGGTGATAGCGATTTCATGTGTCTTAGCACTTATGTCAATAGGTGACGCAGTTGTATGAAAAATAGTAAACGTCATTACTAACGATGCTTCGCAGGGGCGGGTATCTTTACGGTGGTTCAAGTTTTTTCCCCAATAATTGCAGTAGCCTCGTCAGTATGGATATACAGCATCTTTTCACTGGTGACCAACCTCGTAATTACCACCATGATCATTACTCGATTAAATACGCACCGCCGTAGAATGGCCAAGACACTCGGTGCAAATCATGGAACTCTTTATACCAATATCATGGCTATGATAGTTGAATCTGCCCTCTTAACCTTGTTGTGCTTGATACTTGTCATAGCAGCATTGTTTACCAGAGGTCGACTCGCTACAATTCTTGCAACGCAAACCCTCGCCCAAGTCCAGGTGAGCAATATCAATATCAGTTTCTCAAATCATTGACGAAAAACGGTATACTTTAGGTCCTCTCGCCCCTTTGGATTATATATCGTGTGGCAAAAAAGAGGGCCTGGGGTAGTAGCACGTTAGAAGAAATTACAAGAAGTATTTCCTTTGCTCCCGGAGAGATGTCCCCCAGTTCATCCCGGGCGAGCGACGATGTGGTATAACTTGTACGTACCCAGAGGTAAGGCATCTTTGTGAGGTATACAGAAATCATAATAACCATTTTCAGTCAGTTTTTTCTCTGATTTATCGAGCCAAGATGACAACCCTTCGATGAACTATTATTGCATCGTAAGGCTCCAAGGTCGACAGATGGTTGCGGTACAAAAAAATTCTAAAGACTGGCACCTCCGCCGTATATTTTACATCCCTTTGCAACTCATATTCGAGTCTCTTCAATAAGCATACCGAATGCTGCTCCGTTGCCACAGCCTCGCACCAGTGTGAGATTTTATGATTTGAATTTGGAATGACCCTATTCCATTCAACTCCGTTACCACCCACTACTCTTCAGCACTAGGACACGTTTCATGAATGCATTATAATTATCCCCCGAATTTCAAGCTTTAGATTTGACTAGTCTCACCGACTTTTGACTATGCTGCATGGTACGGTAGCTTATCTTAATCGTACAGTATATTTCAACATTTCGTTGGATTGCCAACGTACCAAATATTTTGTTATCGAATACAATACCAAGAATAGACCTGGATCCGTCTGTACTCTATTGATTGTACTCGATTGATATGACGGTCAACATCAGATGAAGTTCTATTTTTACGTCTCAGGCGAAAGTATATAGAGATTACCAGCACGGATCCCGCCATCTCGAGAAGGCTCATTATCATATTGAATGGCAATGTCATGTCAGCGATTGGCTACGGTCTTATGACGCTTTCTCTACTCTGCGTTCACCGAAAGCTTGCTCTTTGAGACGTAAAACTTTTGAGCTATGTTGCAATCATGTTCATCATCTCTACATTCATCCATGACATCAACTGTAATAGAAAATACACCACTTGATTCAATTATCCACAAGCATTTCTAGATCAATTAGAAATATCTAGGCGGATTGCTACATGAAGGATGCCATGATGAGTCCTACAGCAAGACAGAGATGGTCCTACCTGATAAGAAACCTTTGCCTAGATCTTGTCATGCGCGGTACTATTAGACGAACAAGTTTTCAATTGGTATGAAGTAGCTCAATGATATCGAAGGAGTACACATGTAGGCAAAAGAGACACATAAGACCGAATTATATAGGCACTCATTAGGAGACAGTGATAGAACGTATCCATTGTTAAGCGTATCCATTCAAGATCATTTTAGATAGTCCGACAAGATTAGTTTTCAAAACTTGAATAAAACGGTCAGAAAGATGCTTCAGTTAAGGTCATGTGAAGACTTACAATTTTACGGGGCTCTTGGTGGAGGAGGCGGCGGCATGTAAGGTCTTGTGTCTCTTGGATCGCGTGTATCGCGGCTGCCAGTATATCCACCTCTGTTATAAGTCTGGGACATCCTTGAGGCCTGACCAGGCGAGCGAGGCCTTTCATAAGAGGAAGGAGGATAGTCATGTGTGCTTGGTACCCGATCCCTGGCGTAATCTCTATCAGGAGCGTTTGGTGCACTGGCAGCAACTGCAGACGGTATGATCGGAGGTCGATCGTAGTAACTACTTCCACTACTAGGAGGTGGGTGAGGCGGGCTTCCAGGTCTTGGAGGGTAGTCAGTCCGTCTTGGAAGATCACGGCCACCACTAGGAGGGTAGCTATATTCTGCAGGTGGATAATCTTCACGCTGCCTTTTCATAGGAGGTCTAGGATCATCTGCAGGTCCAGGGGGGATTCGTCGCGCAGGACTTGCGCTACGAGGACGAACACGACCAGCATATGAAGGTGGAAGAACATGGCTAGATGGAGGTCTTCTATCTGCATCCCTCGGAGGATAGCTGCGATCATCCACATGAACAGGGGGTGCAGGAGCAGGATACGTGTCTGCCACTCGGGAGCCTAATGGACGCTGCGAGTCAAACGAACGAGGGGGAGACGCAGCCCGAGGAGGAGGATAATCTCTTACATCCCGATCTTGCGGCCTTCCATCCCTAGCATCCCTTGGATCCCAACCATGGTTCCTCGGAGGTGGTGGTACATCTCGTGTGTCTCTTGTATCACGTTCTCTGTCGAACCGGTCACGGTCGCTTGAAGAGGGAGGAGGATTACTTCTGTCCCAAGCCGCCCTGCCTTTATAGTCACTTTCAGGCGGATAGTCACGTGCACGCCTCTCGTTATACTGCCAATCCCTGGCAGGAGGTGGGCCTGAATACCTACGATCATCGTAAGATGGATCCACTGGAGCAGCTGCTGTGGTGGCCCTTGGAGGCTCTGGTGGGAATGGGTTAGCCCGTCTTTGATGATCACGAGCTAAGTCAGCGGCAGACGGTGGAGAGAAAGGGGGTCTATCGTACGAAGATCGAGTATCACGGCTTTCATAGCGAGGAGCATCAACATCCATTGCATCTGGTCTGCGATCATGGTAGCTTCTATCATCTGGGTGGTAGCTGCTTGGGCGAACATCTGGTCGTTCTCTGGACGCGTCGCGATCAGTTGGGCGATAGTCGCGCGGAGGAAGACGGTGAGGAGACTGAGGAGGCTTCACTGCTCTAGGGTCATCGCGTGCACTTGCAGCGACAGGACGTGGAGGCTGCGATTGGAGTGGAGGTGGTGGATAAGGACGATGTCCGGGTGGAGCACTCCCGGCTACAGGAGTAATAGGCCTTGAATATCCTCCAACTGGACGACCACGGTCATCAGGACGCACAACACGATCCTCTGGTCGACGGTCATCAGGGCGTACAATACGATCATCAGGACGTACACTGCGATCATCAAGAGGTCGTACACCACGGTCATCAGGAGGGCGCACACCACGGTCATCAGCACGTATACTACGGTCATCAGGACGGACACGAACATCTGGTCGCACACCGCGGTCCTCAGGACGGACACCACGGTCATCAGGGCGCACTGGACGATCGTCTTGAGAAGAAACTCGAGGGTCAGGCATACTAGTCCTAGAACGTTCATCGCCTGGAACGGGGCGAGGAGGAACACGATCACGCTCACGGTCCGGAGTAGCATTGCTCAACCTTATATGATCATCTACAGGAGGAGGTCGTCCATTTTGATCTCCCGCAGGAGCGATACGTTCCTCAAGGCTAGCTTGACGGGTGAACCGCTCGGACTCTGGTACTCTTGAAGCTGGTGGTGTATTAAGACGATCTTGGAGCGAGGGTGGGCGGCTGAGACGGTCTTCTAGAGGCACTTGGGGACGAGCACTTCGGTCTTCCACAGGCGTCGGTGGGGGATGCGCACTACGGTCTTCCGGGACGCGCGATGCCGCACTCGTAGGGCGGGCCACAGGAGTAGGAGGAGCAGGTCGATCAGACGAGAATGGTCCTGGTCCAGGACGAGGATCAGGCGGTGGGCCCCGACGGTCATTGCTTGGAGGAGGGGGTGGGCCTCGGATGGATCGGTCATCAGGAGGCGGTGCCCGAGAATCTGGAAGAGCCCGATGGTCAAGTGGAGGACGAGAATCAACAGAAGGTCGAGAGTCCACAGGAGGGCGGGCAGACGAGAGATGGTCATCAACTGGAGGGGGTGGACGAGTACCGCGATCATCAATTGGAGGACGAGCATCGGATAGCCGACGTCCGCCTGCAGATAGGGGCGGTTCATCCTTGCCATCGAATCGGCGCACTGGAGGTCTATCATACTCGGGCTCGTAGTGGCGAGAATCTGGCCTTCGCATGTCCGGTCCTCGAAGTTCACGAGGATCACGAGGACGTTCATAAGGACGCCTGTCGCGGTCTCTATCATACGGGGGCCAATCTCTACGACGGTCTCTATCTTTATCACGCTCGTCTCTATCACGGTCAGGATATCTATCATCACGAAGAGGTGGAGGCATTGGAGGGCCACGATCGATGGGATGGTCCTGGCTATTCATGCCTAGAGGACGACCAGCGCGATCGGGCTCGTAGCGTCGGTCGTCTGAAGGATGCGGGCCGTCTCTGTGCGACCAGCCTTCCCTGCCCCTTGCTAGATCATCCTTACCGTCATAGACAGAATTCTTTTCTGAAGAGATATCGCCCGAGCTAGGTCTTGAGCCCCCATAACCGGACTCACCATAACCAAGTCGATCGTTGAGAGGACGAGGTTGATCTACTTTCTGATTACTAGCGCTAGGAGATGGAGGGACACCGGGTGGCCGCTGAGATGCTGAGTCGTATCGAGCTGAGCGCAAGGACGGAGAATCGGTAAGACCTCCCCCAGGAACAGACGAGTTGACATCGGGTTCATTCTTGACTGTAGCGGATGGTGGACCTGTGCTAATATTGCCCGTGTTCAGACTTGAAGTGTTGATGTTACTGAGCGAGTTCCTAGCGCTGTTATCGCCATTGTAACGAGTAGGCTGCTGGTTATGAGCTTGGGTATTCTGGGAAAATGTAGTATTAGCGGCAGACAAAGGACGCAGACTCGAAGCGGATAGCACATTGTTTTGGGGCTGCGGACCAGGAACAATCGGTTTTCTTCCCGAAGGATCCCAGCCTTCTTTATTTTGCATGCGAGGAGGACGACGCCCGACATCGATGGGAGATGTGGGGTCAGCGTTCGCTTGATTGGGGACTTGCTGTTGTTGCTGTGCATCGTTAGCATGGTAGTCATGTGGAGCCTGTTCTGGGTGATGAGGAACTTGATGCTGAGGAGGTGCACTGGGACCCAGATAGAGACTAGCAAGAGCTGCAGGCTGAGGAACCGCGCGATAGAATTCGTGCTGCCCTTGCTTGATCATCTCCTTGAGATTTTCTAAGATTTCGAGGTCGTTTTTACCTGGAGGCAACATGATCGATGGGGCTTGCGGCTGTGGAAAAAAATTCTGCTGCTGGGGTTGATGTTGCTGGTGGTGTATGTTTCCGTGCATGGGCCCCGCGAAACCGTTGTATCCAAACGTAAAATTGGGAGCCATGGGGAAGACTTGAGCTGGGATGTTGTTCGGATTGACAGAGGGAGTGTTGACGGCGAAAGCAGAGATCAGAGCTGCTCCTGCAGGCTCTTCGCTGGGGGTGGGTACGAGATATGAAGAGTTAGGATCCTCAGTGAGCGTGGTGACGGTGCGTTCGCGGTTGTTGGGATTGTTGCGCCCTTTGCGCTGTTTCTTGTTTTGCCTTGCTGACATCGGTGGGCGGCTCCTACGTGTCCGGCCCTTATTTAGTCAAATCCCTATCACAATTTCATCAGTAAAACGTGAACTCCGCGGCCACCACAGACCTCTACTCACAGTATAACAAAAGCTCTCTCAAACATCCAAGGCGACTGGATGGCACACAACACAGAGCTCGACGCTAGCGGGGGCGGTGGACAGAGGGGAAGAAAACAGGGAAAGTCGGATATAAGGAAAGCCGACAATGATCAGTATGGGTTTGTTGATCCGATTCCTTATATAGCCCTCAATGCTCGAATCAACTTTGCGAAGTCTGCTAGTGGCTGGCGGTTTGGCTGTGTGATTCTGATACCCCTGCAAGATCTTGGAAGCAGTTGTCTTTTGTTGAGGGAATGAAAGTAGCATTGACGGCGCCTTTATTCTTTGTTCGTAATAACGGTTATACAACAAAAATATCAACATTGATAGCAAAGCTATTGTTACTCTAACCTATCCGCAACTATCCTAAAATTGCGCTTCAGGCGTTTCCTGGAGTAGAGGTGAGCACGTATCGTGTTCCTGTTTTTATTTTTTGGCCATCTCTATCCTGATAGCTTGGACAATCTGCGCGGTATAGCCTCAGATCCACCGAGAAGTTCCGTTTGATGAGCTTGAGCAAGTAGTATGATTCTAAGACAACCTCCGATTTTGTTATTCATCTCCTATGAATCCGGATGAACCGCCCAAATACGTGCAAGTAAATTCGGACATTCATTTGTTCCCAAATGACTCGGAGTGCAGCTTGGAAAGGCAGGTGCGAGCCGTGTGATGGGCAGGCTCCCGGTCATGACGCGTGTTGAATTGACCAACGTTTTCAAGAACTCAACTACTAATATTCCTTACAGTAAGTACGAACCCGTAATTCTTCACGGTTACAACGAACGAACACCATTAGAACCCTAGGCCCTGGCGTAGGAGCAGGTTCGCTTCACTTGCGCTCGGACATAAGGGAAAGTCAATACAAAAAGCACAGTGGGTGCTTGCAGTGGGTCCACAGGAGATCGTCGATTGGCACACAGTCGTGGGCGTTCAGTACATAAGGCTATAGACGCCTTATGAGTTGTGGGCGTGAAGAAGCCTTCCCGCTCGGCTAACAGAGAAGAGAGGAAGAAAACAACAAAAGGAACGCCCCAAATGATAATAAGAAAACTGGTACCTTCGAGACATTCAACTGAGTAGGATCATCATTATTCTTTATAGGGCTAATAGAATAACTTTACTGCTTCAGAATATCTCGTTTTTAGGATGAAACGTTTTCACTAGTTATAACGCCCTCAAAAGAGCAATGATAACTAATGTTAGGTTCCCCGGCGTGTGGCGTACTAGATTTCCCCTTGATTTCCCTCACATTAAGTGTATGAATTCTCTGCAAATATCGTTCCATAAACCTATCTTCTGTTTCAAAGCGGTTGAATGATTATCATGCTGGATGGCATGATTATTAGGCAAGTAGAAGCCCCATCTTTACTTCTCGACGTTCGGAGGTACTAACGGTTTCATGTAGGATCATGGCTCACTCAACTCTTTGGCCCAACGACGATGTGGTCTTGTGAAACAAAACATAAAAAGCTCGAATATTACCCATTTAGAAGTACTTTGTATTATACCATCAACGAACCATCTTCTTAAATATCAACTAGGGCAAGGAGCTCGTAGTTCAAACTCGCGAGCTTAGGCTCAATCCACGGCCTGGACTAAGTACTCAATTTCGAAGAATTTTGCAACAAATATGTACCCGATGTGGGATTGGATTTTCTTCCAAGTTCGCGTTCATAGATATTTGGATGCTCTTGAACAGCATGTGGGTACTGGCCTTCAGTCGCTTTAATATCTCTATTCTTTGGTCTAGATATCAGCTTCACGCATCCTAGCATTGCGTATAATTTCTTATCCGGTAAGACCATTTCTGACAATGCCTGCGGGCTCATTATGAGATCTTTCGAGCAGTAACTCACCAAAGGTTTCCATCTGCTACGTGAAGATTGACAGTCGTTCGCAAAAGGCTGTATGGATGTATCCACGTCGTTGGTTAAATATGTTACAAATCCCATCCAGAAACGCACCAGCTAGATCCAGATATAAGCCATTATTACGTGAAAGGTTCGATCTCTCGTCTAAGGGCTTTCTGAGATATATTTCTTGATATCCTTCGAAGGATATGGCACTCGACTCGAGACGATCGGTTCGAATTTCATTCGAGCGACATGATAAGCATAGCGTCGCGAAGATATGCTTTATTTGCTAGTCTATATAGTAGAATTAGTAATAGCTTTTAGATATCGTGCTAGGAACTTACATTAGGATTGGACACTGCTTGGGTTGTTCGACATCTTCTGTGCGTTGCAGAACTTGCTTCAGACCTTGGGCATTCTCGTTCAGCTGCTTGACATCTCCTAAATCAACCACCTATACCAAAGCCTCTACTTTGGCAATATACAAAAGTGATTAGTCCGGAGATGCTCAGAACCAGATCTTGTGACATCTTATCTTGTAAGACTTAATACCTGAGCGCCTGTGTCAGTGTGTCAACGGTGTCGACAAAGAAGGGGATAGCTGGGGCAGCCGTCATTACTCCTCCAACTGCGAACGGGTACAGCAGAATAATACTTCCAGCGCAGTCGAGCTAACTCAAGGTTATAAAGTAGCCATTATCTTTACTGGGGTAGAAGTGGTCCATAAGTTTGCGAATCATAGAGGTCATTTCTGCAACGTACGGTAGTCACATCACCTCCGAATCAGCCTTATGGGGCGTATCAGGGTGATACATAAGTTCACGATAGATAAAGTGTCAAAGTTGATATTGCTAATTCCATTGTCATTTCAAGTGGTGTGTAGAAGCTTCTTATTGCTATGTACGTCGTCTTTGACATATTTACGCAACCAGGAGCAACCACGACGCTGCGCTGAAGATGTACGGCATCCTGTCAAGTACTCGCACTGGCTGTTTTGGATAGCGATGATATGTGTTTCCCGTTCTGTAGACATTGGAGACCATTATAGTTCGAGATGTTTTCTCAAGGAAGCCGTAGTAGTAATGGAACTGAGATCCCAGAAATGCTTGAACCAAGAACAAGCTGGAATATATCAATTAAGATGTTCATTCCTCTGGAAGCGAAATTTTTAAAGAGCAAGTAGCCGATCTTGAATCTCTGATAAAGATATGTAGCAACAGGCTGCCTTCAAGAGTAATTGTATGCCATCTCTCGCAATGAGTAGAAAGACACCTCATTATCGGTGGTATTGAAAGTATTCCAGATGGAATAGCGTTAAGATATCCTTCAAAGTTGATATGAGACGAGGGAGGCGCTCTTCGCGATCGTTGAAGACTTTCGTCGAAGAAAATAATGAACTCTTCGATGTAAGGCTTTCGATATCGGGAAGTAAAGCGGTCCATAGCTGAGGAAGTGAAAGGGCGGTTTCACACCATCAGCGGCAAATTCGGCCGAGCATCAATGGGCCCGTTGCGTTGTTTGAGCGAGAATCCTGCTGTTTGGACATGTGCTGAAGCAATATTTCCTGTGGTTATATGGCATGTGTTCCATTACGATAGGATGGCGAATTATTGGGAAATGAATGTGTGACGTGATACTGGTGATTTGACTCATCGGGGCACGGGTGGGGGATCCGTGGTACTTGGCGAGAATATTTTTCTGCTTGTTAATAAGAAAGACTCGCACCTGAGATCAAACACCACTGATAGTGATTTAAAGGTTAAACGCATAACGGATAGAGAGCCTACACCAAACATAACTGAGATACAGTCAATATGGGGCTACTAGGTGAGAATAGTCAAAGCTTACTTTAAGTATTACGATCATGAAGCCTCCACGCTGGATAGTTATATACAAACCGCTGTCAGACTCTTCGAGGAATCATTTCGAAAGGAGAATGAGTAGTTGACCTGAAGTTGTGCCGTATACCTTTACGCAGGTGCGAGCTGTATATTGGTAGGCGCGATTTACTCTCATAGATCCATTTCTTCGGGCACACGAATGCAGCATTTCGGGCATGCCATTAAGGATATTGTGACCAGGAGCTGATCTTCGTCCCAGATTACGAAAAAAACAATCGCAGAGATAAATTCACGAATCGTGACTGGCCTTCGGCACTAGAATTTGGATGCAACTTTGGGATTCGCGCAAGAGAGGGCTTGTCGTCATTTATCCTCATGGAAGTGGAGAATCTTTCAAAATGCGTAGTCTTCTATAGTCCGAGCGTCCGAGGCGTCGCGCTTCCAGAACCCAGGCGAAGATGAAAGGATGCATGGATGAGCGTCGATGATGACGAAGGCAACGTCGGCACCCACCCAGATCAGCGGATTGACTGTTTGACATGAACGGTAACGAACTAACAGAAGATGGATATACGTGTTTGGAAGCAACCCAGCTGGCAGTCGTGGTGGTGATCAGTGCCCATGTGGATTGCATCATGTCCAAACAAAAATTTTACGAAGAGCTTACCTTGGCAGAATAAACGAGCAGCTAATTATATTCAGCGTGAACTTCGTTCATTACAACGATCTCTGTAATGCTAATTGCGTATACCTAGTAAAATGCCTGCACTAGCGTATACTCCGAAGGAAAAAAAAGGGTTCGAGAGGAAGAATGAACGCAAAATAGAGATTGAGGACTAATAAAATGGGAGACAAGGTATTACGATAGTCCAATGTCATGTAGCTGTAGCGGTAGTTGCGAGTAGTAGACGCTAAACGTTGTGGTAAAAGGAAACGGAGAATGAGTCTGTGTCTGTGCGATGCATCGTGAGAGTGAGAGAGGATGAGGCAGGGAGGGGGCGTCGTGAGATATGGTATGCGGCTGGTATGTGTGTATGATGGTGGGTATGGGCAGTGGACACGGTGCGCGTAAGAGGCGAACGGGGGTTGGGAAGGAGATACGAGAATGTCCGAAGGAGGGATGTAAGAAGAAAGGAGGAAGAAAAGAAAGTAGACAGGAAAGAATGTGCAAGGGTATGAGACAATGCATGCCGAAGAAGGGTTTGGTATCAGGACGGTGGGCAAGTCAGTTGTAGTCGGTCCAAGTTCCAAGGGGCGCATGCGCCCGAGCTTGATGTCTACTGACGAGGATATACTGCGATATGTTGGCTGCCGAAGGTATGAGCGAGCGTTGGAGGGTGGGGCGACAAGCAAGACATGGAGCGAAGAGGTCCACACAGCAAAACCCAAGAACAGGAAGTAAATCCTGGAGCTGAACTATCCAGTATCCCTTCTTCGGCCACTCGCATCCTCAGTAACGTCCATAACCCACCCATACCAATCAAGCACGAGCCCAACAGCCGTCCCGCTCACATCCTTCATCGGTGTTCCCCAAGGGCCATTTTGTAGTGTCTTCTCTCCATCAACCAGCCTCTTTCTCATCCCCCTCCCTGGTCTCTCTCAGTTCCACCTCCCCCCTCATCCCCACTCCTCACGCTGCGTACCCCACTTGCATCTCCACATTCTCTTCCTCCCCCCTGGGGCGGCGCATACTAATATTCCCCGCGCCCGCAGCAGGCGCCGTATTCCGCGATGTATACAGCGGGGTCGCAGTCGTCGGTGTGGGATTATCCTTATACGGTGCAGGTGACGACGGCTGATCATGGTATGCCGATGGCGGGGGGTCGTTGAACGGGGACTGCTGTTCCTGGTGCTGGTGCTGGTTGTACGGGTTGTTGTTGTTGGCGTTCATTGCGAGCGCGTCGCGTCTGTCTTTTTCGTTGCTGGCGTCCATGGCGGCGGTGGCGGCGGAGGCATCTCCGATACCTGCACGGGTTCCCCATCCGGTCTGGAGAAGGAGGGGTTAGTGGTTGTTCCATGCGTGTTAGGGGAGGGGAGAAGGTATAGGAGGATAAGAGAAAGTAAGAGAAAAAGTAAACGTAGAATGGAACGTGTAATACGAAAGACGCGCGATCGCACTACACGAACACGAGGAGCAGAAGAAGCGGGAAAAAGTCAAAATGATAACGTAGCACAGAAGAAGCGATGAGGAAAGAATAAAGTACAGGAGGGGGAAATCGTAAAAGAAGCGCCAAGTAAAAGGTAAGGCGGAAGCGGGCTACGTGAGAGTACAGTGGAGACGCGCATGCGAAAGTAGGGTGTGACTGCGGATGGTAGGTGACGACGTGGCGGACGAACCCCCAACACGACATGATACCGAACATCCAAGAGCCGAACCGCACTGGAGGCATGAGTGGACGACAAATTTCGAAGCAGAAAGGAAACGCAGAGGTGGATGAATGCGTAACAAGGCATGGCTAAAAATAGAACCACCACTCCACCGCGAATACCATTGCAAAGAGAAAACGAAAAAGTGAAGGAGGAAAGGCCACGAAAAAAACACAAGGAGAGAAATATAACAGCAAACTCACCTCATGTAACGTACAAAGCGCATACATCTTCATAATCGCGAAATAGTACCCAAAGAGGATGAAGGCGGGGACGTAGATGACGTCCTGCGGTCGGTGCCAGAGATGTGGGAGGAGCTTCGCTGTGCGTGTCGCGGAGAGCCAGACCATGTAAGAGAGGAGGATGTTCCTGTGAGGGAGCATCAGCGAGTGTAAATGAGGGGGGTAAATAAGTGGAAGGACGTAGACAAGGGAGAAGCAAAGAAAAAGAGACCAGGGAATGCTAACGCACCACCAAGGCAAATGATACCCTCCATCCTCAACGGGGATGGTACTCTTGTACATTAGGTAAGAGACAAGGCAGGGTCCAACGAGGAGCGTTAGCGGATTGAAGAGTTTGTCCACCTGCAAGAAAGATCAGCCTCAGCGACGAAAAAATAAAATAAAATAAAAGCCTCTCAGGCTCGCACATACCATTGTATACGCAACATACGGATGACTCGTCCAAATATGCCTCTCCATAAACAAGCTTCTCAAGTCACTTCTCCAGGTATTCCGTGTCCATCTTAACACCTGCTTCAAGAACCTCCAATTCGGCTTCATCGTACTCAGCAACTCCGCCTCCTTACAGCACTGCACATACGTGCTCCACCCATGGCTGACCATCCACCTCGTCAGGAACTTATCGTCCCCGGAGTTGAGCTGGTACTTCCCTAGCCAAAAATCGTGCGTGAAGCCGTGCAAGAATTCAGGGTCTTTGAGAATGACAGTGCGGTAGGCTGCGGTGCGCCCTGAGAGACAGGGAATTCCACCGTCGATGTGTGTGGAGGAGGAGATTTCAATGTTGCGGATCGTCAAGCGGAAAGCGGCGAGTACTTCCCACACTGTCATGCGCTCCCCGACGGGCTGCACACGCTGCGAGGTGCCAACACCACCAACTTTCTGGTCCTCGAAACAGGCGAGGACGTATGGCAGCATCGTTGGCGGCCAAATTGCATCGTCATCAGCGAACACAATGATATCCGTAGTGGTATTCTTGATACCATGGCTCATCTGCAGTCTTTTATTCGCGAACGGGACGGTGAGCACTCTTATACGCTCGGGGTCGACCTGGTTGGCGAGGTCCTGGAGGGGGCCGAGCATCTTCTCCTCGGTGATGATGAGAATCTCTTTGGGCTTGCCAACGAGCCATGAGTGCGCAGCTTCTTTGAATTCTTCGCCGGCGTCGATGGTGGGTACGATGATGGTGACGTCTTCAGAGGCGATGTAAGTGGGATTTTCAGGGAGGGGGACGGGGCGATAGGTGAAGGAGGCGGTGACACGGATTAGGAACCAGAGGTAGCGGTAGAAGCCGATGACACCGAACGGGACGACTGGGAGTTGGTGGGTGGTGGCTGTCAGTGCATGCGTGTAAGCTAGAGAGAACAAGGGCACTCACAGACAGGAAAACTATCACTCGTCAGGTACAGCATCTCGTCAGCGTCGTCGTCTTGGTCGTGTTAGCGTCGTCCGTAGTCCGTCGTGGCGTTGCAGCTGTGGAGGTGGTGGGTGATGGTAGCGGTGGTGGTGGTATTGTAGCGATAAAAGAGCGAATTACGACAACGACGAAGGCTGAAGGTGGCGGGGGAAAAGTCCAGGAATCCGTTCGCTGGCGGTCTAAGTATGCTTTCCAGGAAATTACTTGAAGGAATACGTAGAAAGCTGGACGCGCCGCAGCGGTCAAAGAAACGACAGCTGCAAAGTAAGAAAAGACGAAGGAAAATGGATCAACGAGGAAATGGGATAGGAGCCGCACACAATGGCGTGCAAGCACTATGCCAAGCGGAGCTTCAATTCTTTTTCGTAACCAGCCAGTTCGCTCTATCCTTTTAATTCTTTCTATTTCTCCTGTGAATTCTCCCATTCCCAGTCTAATATAATTATATAACGTATACCACTCTCTTCTCCCTCCCCTCCTCCTCCTCCCATCCCAGTCCCTCTTTCCCCCAGCCTCTGCGTGAAGAATAAACTTCAACATCTGCCGTGATAGACATGGCCGCAGTCTCGGCACCCTCCCCCGCCAAGCCGACGATCTCACATCGCCGATCCACCGCATGCCTCTTGAATCAATCCCATCTCCTTTCGTCATGACGAACCTCCATATGTAGGGTCGTTAGGGCAACTTTAGTCTCGTCTTGCTTTCTTAGAATCGCATTTACAGAGCAATCGCGACTTGAGATACGATACTTACAGTACTCGAACACGCACCAACCCACCCGAACTTCCACCTTCTACCGAGCAGCCAAGCACAGTCTAAAGCAAATCTCAGCGGCGAACCGAAATTACATACTTACATCGCGTCCACGTCGACGTTTCTCAGCGCGACGAGACTTTTCTTTCGGACTGGGGCGGTGATGACCTCATCAATTCGTCACGCTGAACGTTCGTCACCTTTTTCCCTCTTGCCTTTCTTCCGAACGCTCATGATGATCGCTCACCGACGACCTTCCTCGACCTTCCTTTCGATTCTCTTATCACACCTTCTATCATCGTTGGCCAACTGCTATCGGGGAGCTCTCGAGATCGGCGCGGCGCGTCGTCCTCTTGGTTGACTTATTCCAAGTTGTCCGGCACCCTTACAACAACAAAAAAGCATTAGAAGTTAGCAGCTAGAAAAACTTGCGTCCACCACGGTCTATCTGACCAACGAAATATTAATCTGTCGTCGAGTTTGCAGCACAACACCGTCACTTATCCTTTCGGTTGCAACTTCCAAATCAATCAATCAAAATGAAACTCTTCAAAGTTAGAACATCGACACGGCCAAGACGCAAGCCCAAATTTAATCAGTTACTACACTTCGGTTCTCCGATATCCTCGAATCAACTCTTTTCATTTTCAAAGCTTTCAGCTCAACGAGCGTCTACATACTCACCCTGTTAACCTACATATCTCCAAGGCGTAACTTATCCGGTTCTACCTCCGTACTCTCGCCCCTCGCCGCACTGTACTCCCACAAGCATTCCAAGCCAAATAATAATAATATTCCAGCCCCTCAGGAGAACCCTGCCCGAGCCAGTCAATCTTAAGCAGCTGCGACCTCGTCGGGATTTATAAAAGCAGGCCTTGTTCAGCCATACTGCACCCGACTACAAGTCGGTGAACGTGCGGCCGCCGAGGACGATATCCTATTCTCAGCGGTCTCACAAAATTCCAATCGTTGAACTTAAACGTTCCAGTCGTCCGAACATTACTCTCATCCCATACCGGGTGCTCGTCCCCATATCTATCATATACACACCGTATTGTATTCAGGCACTCTCTATATTCACTCTGCAGCAACCCCCGACGAAACATGATCAATTTCGCCGACGTTGATTGATAACTGATCAATACGGCGAAAACTGGCCTTAACTCTAGATCTAATCCACAATCTATATGCTATATGAAGCATGAGATGGAATGAAGAATCTCCTTCCGCTTCATATGGGCTGCGAAGTCCGAAAGGTAATTGGCTTAGATATATCTGACGTGGTTAAGAGTGCGGGCGATTTGGTTGGCGTTGAATAATACCACTGAACAATGAATCGAAGTATTCAACTTTGTAACTTTGTACTAACCCTCATCTCTCTTATACGTTCAAGTACATGATGAAAACATTAGAATTCCCTCTCAATATATGTGACTCGACATAGGTTAATGCACGCTTCCCTTTGAGCCCATAATGAAGACATGACCCTTTTACCGTCGTTTCTTGTGACCTAACTGCGTTGCTCAATTCTCTATGTCATGAATGCTTTACAGCGGCGTTCAAAAATCCAGTCGTCCGGCCTCACGCGTGGGTCCTCGTGAGCAAATACACCTGCGTACACCTCATCATGGGACGCAGCGATGTCTATCCAGCTCAACGGTGCAGTTAAAAATAACCGGCTTGCTCGTATTACCGCCGACCCCTGCAGATCCTTTATTTTATTTTTGTATGTCCTTAAATCCTTACCTTTGTTCTTATTCCGTCTTTCCTTTTATCTACTTAACACTGACGTCCTCTCCTCTCTCTCCATATAAGAAACTGCGGTCGTCTCCGCGTGCCAGCCAGTGTCTTTGTTCCGTGATTTCATGATCCCAACTCTTCATCATAATTTATTCCCCGTGAGTGTCAGACATTATGCCAATCGCCAATCTTGAATCAAATGATCCTAGAGCTATAAATAAGCCACCTTCTCATCGCTATTATTTCAGAACACAAATAGCATACATAACATTCACAAATCACCCCGTATTTTTACAGTGCCTGTAAATGACATAGCAACCGCCGCCGATAATTTTACTCCCATGTTACAAAATTTTCCTCGCAGACGCCACACCATCCCACCTTCCCGACTGTCCACACTGCGCAGCACCTCCCTAAATCTAACCGTGCGGTACCGCGCTTGGAATTAAGGAATGAGGTACCTATGCAACTTCTCTGCTCTAGTTTCTGTTCGCTTGCGTTTACGGTGGACTGCGGATATACTCCGTAAAATGCGTAATTATGGGGAGGAGATGGGCGGGTGCCTGGGTATTTATAGGCTCGGGTAGAGTGCGGAGCGCGCGTTGAGAAGATGCTGTGAATATGAATGTAGTAGGAATGGTACGAACCCACGGGAAGTTCGATGCTGTAAATTTGGACATGTAAAATAGAACTTGTGAGCTACGTTACATTAATACGACTCTGGGAACGGCTGGTTACGTTGGGTGATTCTTGGAAGTGCTGGAACACGTTGAGGAATCGGTATGAGGTAAAATTATACCATGGCGTAATTATAGCGGCTACGAGAATAGAATCATCATCTAGGATGTAATTATGTAGATACTATTTATGGGGAAGATGG
>JASFCX010000040.1:15549-27952 GCA_036937015.1 Crucibulum parvulum | reverse complement strand
TTGGCGGGCAACCTGGGTGCTAACTATTTCTCCGCTTACTAATACAATCACGTGACTTTATCTGGCAAACCAGGGACTTGCCGGTGCTTGAAGCTGTTTGGACAAATTCCAAATGCTATTGACAATGTACTCTCCCCTGAAGTATACTTAAAGACTTAATTTTTGAAGAGAAGTATGGTAGTAATAATAATACCAGCTCCCGATATGAGTAATTGTAATCTTGAGCAAGTTTGAAAAAAGTCAGATTTTTGGATCGCATATTTTGCCGCTCTTGGCGCTTACTAAGCTGCTTACGTAAGGGTGCTGGATCCAGATGGCCCCTACCTTAGTGGCGATTTGACTATGATGTAGATAAGGCCACGGCGGCCCGTCACTGAGGAGCTGTTGCACATGATAATTGTCCTCTTGTTTGCACACAAGGGTGGCGACAAATACATGGAACTTCAGGATTATACAATGGGAATAATTGAAAGCCGGAGAGAAACCGGAGCTAACGGCAACGGATCAGAGATGATGAGCCGGAGCCTTATGTAAATGCAATTATGATTGATCGGTGCCACGTGCTCAGCTATAACTTGAATTGCATTCATTTCCGTGAATGCAATTCAGTTCAACCTTGAATGCAACTCCATTTCAGCAACTTCATTTATCAACAGCGCTGCTCCCAACTGCCACGACGGCCCCAAGCTCTTTTTTCGTATTCCTTCCACCGTTTATCCACCATTTATCCCCTGTTTTGAGCTCTATCTTGACTTCATTATAGAACAGGAGTAGAACGCACACGGGTGCAGTCATCACCAAATCCCCGTCAGTCATCGCACCAAAATCCATAGTAGGATCTCGTATTGTCAACTACTTGCTTAAACTCCCTTTACTCTCAGCGACTGTCTGGTCCATTCGACGGCGTGATCGACACTGTTTCTATGCAAGGTACAATCCTGCCGTACCGCTACCCGCAGTCGTCTTCAAACCACCACGATATCATCGATGTCACTCCTTCGTCCTCCTCGAGCTTCCCAATTGCTCCTGGCTCATTGCCTTTCTCTGACCATTCCTACATCGAATCCTCTGGTCCGGCCGTCAAGAAACGCAAAAAGGACAGGGCCTGCGATGCCTGTCGCCGTCGCAAGACCAAGTGCGATGGGCCTTGGATGGCAGATAACATTTGCACTAATTGTCTCCAAACTCGCAAGCCATGTACCTACGTGTAAGTGCAAATTCTCAACTTGAACGCGTAATTCGGGTCCCAAACAACTCTTTCCAGCGAAATGTCCAAGCCTCGCGGACCACCTAAAGCGTATGCACAAGCACTTTCAGAGCTGACTTATTGTTCAAGCAACTAAGTGGATCCATAGATATGTCACTAGTCTAGAAGACAAGGTTGAGAGGCTTGAATCTCTACTTCAGCAGGTGAGGTTTACTTCGTTGCTTTATCTGGTATTCTGTACCTATCAATGGCGTCGATCAGCCCTTGAGAGCATGTTTCACCATATCATTTCATTTCGCTGATCGTCGTTTGGATGTGATGAGGGCAGTGTCGAGTGATATATCCACTAACTCGTTGTACCTCTCAGCTCCAGCCTAATATAGATTTCTCCGAAGAACTGGGTCCTGCAATAGTTCGTGATTCTTGGAAGAATGAAGATGCAAACATGCCAGATCCGAGTACGTCCCGCAAAATGTCCCATTCTGTATCTGTGGCTCGTTTAGATTCTTTAATTCCGTTATCCCCTGTCCTGGACCCTCATTACTCAGAGGGAAATGGAAAAAATCCTGTTAACCAAATAACACATCCAAACGCAATATGCCCTTCAACACATCTATTTCAACCTCAACCACGACATGCGTCGCGCGCTAAACTAGGAATATACCGTGATAAAAACGGTTCGGAAGGGTCTTCTTCTCTGGATGAGCCGTCGTCGTCTTCAGATGCCGAAGAGTTACTGGTAGAGAGCTCCATTGGAGGTCGAAAGAAACTAATACTCGTTGCATCTGAACGCGGGTCACATGACGAAGATAACAGCATTCGATTTCATGGCAGGAGCAGTACAGCAGGTCTTGTGGAGACAACGCGCAAATTCAAGCATCTACACATACGTGAAACTATGGAAGCGGGCATGAAATACTCACCGGACAGAGATGTGTCCATCGACCCACCAAATAACGCTATTAATTCTACCAGGCGGCCCAAATTCTGGCACATACCTCATGTACGTTCGTTAAAGTCTAGCACTGAATGGTGTTGATGTATTATTAAATCATACAGTGGGAGCTAATGTACGAAGGACATCATGCAGACTCTCCTCCCATCATTCCATCTATCCTTGACCACTTTCCGCCACCAGAACTTGCTGCATCGCTCATAGACCTGTATTTTCGACATACAAACACATATTTTCCCCTTCTTCACCGTCCCACTTTTGAGAGACAGTACAAAGAGAGGTTGCATCACGAAAACATGTGGTTTACAGCAGTATGCCTGAGCATTTTCGCAGTGTCTAGTCGATGGAGTGAAGATCATCGCGTCCTTTCTGAAGACGCAAAGTTAGAGAATGGAGAATGGGACTGGTCTAAAGCTGGATGGAAATATTTTGAACAGGGAATTGGTAAGCTAGTTTCATTAAAAAAAATTAGCTCCTAGTAAACTCATCGACCTTCTCTCCTTTTACAGGAGTACATCGTGTGCGACGAAGTCTGTTCTATCCAGCAACTTTATTCGAAATACAAACTTTTACAGTGTGTCTATCTGTTCATGACGGCATCCTTCTAACTTCTCATGGATTTATCCAGCTGTTAGCAATGTTTTTGCGTGGCGCAGAGGAACACCCAACTGCCTGGGTATTGATTAGTGTAGGTATTCGTAAGGCTCAAGATATCGGCGCACATCGCAAGAAGGTCTATCGTGGAGGTGTGAACGCAGATAACGAACTTTGGAAACGAGCTTTTTGGCATCTCGTCGTATTTGATCGCATCGGGTCTGCTATTCTTGGCAGGGCAGCGGGAATTGCGGAAGAAGAGTGCGTACAATTCAGTTTTTTCTTCCAGGGTTTGGCTCAACGGAAGCAGTTTCGACATAGAACTTCCATTAGAGGTCGATGATGAATACTGGGAGACAGAAGACCCTCAGCTCGCATTTAAGCAACCATCAGGAGTTCCGTCTCTTATTTGCTCCTTTAACCTGTTCATCAAGCTTACACAAATCATTGCGTTTATAATGAAGACCGTAGTATGTTTTCGAGTCTCCATTCACAACCACCGATCTTCTAAATATGTGATAGTATGCCATTAACAAAGTAAAAGTCTTTGGCGAACTTAGAACTGCTAACTGGCGTGAGGAAGTGCTTAAGCAGATCAATACCGCGATGGCTGACTGGATGAAGGACCTTCCCGAGCATCGTACGCGAAACAAACTCTATAACAGATGGATACTTACTAACTTTCTACTAGTAATTTGGTCAGAGAAATTCAACAGCCCCGTGCTTGCCAACCAAGCAGCTACGTTACACACGACTTATCATCTTAATGAGATGCTCATATATCGGTCGTTTATATCTGTCCCACCTATGCCCGGTGTGAAGAGATCTCGGGAGTATTCTGCGCTCCCTTCTTCAGTTTCTTACCCAGCTCTTTCGATCTGCATAAAAGCTGCGCAATCATGTGCGCGCATAGTTAAATCACAGCTGAAGCTCGGGATATCCAACATACCAAACACTCTCAATGTTGCGCATCTTTCTGCTGGTGTTCTCTTGCTGAAGGTGTGGGACCTCAAAGCTCAGCAAAGACAGCAGCGTATCCAAGGCACCTCTGGGATCCAACCATCTCTAGAGCAGCAGATAGAAGATTTGTTGGTTGATGTCAAGGTATTCATTCAGGTACTTGAGTGGGCTGAGCCACGATGGACACTTGTGAAACCTTACTTGTAATTGAAGTCTACCATTCTCGTGTGGCTCTTTCTAATTACTTTTTTTAGAGCTAAACTTAAAGAATCACTCCCGGGTCCAGAAGACGACGCCAACCTACCTCCCATAGTTCCAGAAATACGTCAGGAGCTTCTCCCTCAGACGGTAGTAGAGATACCAGAAGCAACGCCGATCGACATGCACTCTTCATATCCCAGGGAAAGGAAGGCCTCTTCGCAACGTTCTCGTACAACTAAGGGTGCAGGTCCGGTCCACCGTAATGCGGGGACTCAGTTGCACGCGCATCCATCCATGGCACATTCACCATCATATCCTTCAAGCTCTACGCACGCCAACTTTAAAGAGCCACATTTTAATCCAGATAGTCTGTTAAAGCACTTTGATGCACAGTTACATTCTTTCGCGGACGATGAGGAGCAGATTTACCTCAAACATGGCAATATATCATCGACGATACAAGATAGACATTTATCTCGTGCTCCTCCCTTACGAACATTGCAAGTAGCTGAGCATGATGCCACTGATCGCACTGATTACCAACGGTATCACGACGAGCGACGCCTAGCGCTGCCGGATATACTGCCTCGACATGCAGTTCACAGACATTCCAATACTAGCAGCGGTCATGCTCGTATGCGAACTTTCTCTGATGTCAGCTTGCCATCCATTTCTTATGTATCAAACGACCATGTTGCGCCATACATCAGCTCCATGAGACGGACGTCTTTCTCAAGTTTTTCCAATTCAAGAAACGTTGGTGGGTCAGATGAAGACGTCAGAATGCGAGCGAGGCACACACTTCAAGCAGAGTCATATACGCGTAGTTCAATGAGTGAGCCAAGAGGCGACGATGTCAACATGCATTACGAGCATACACAGTCCGCCCCCTTGGCCCAGCAACAGCGGCATCAAGAGCATTACTATCGGCACGATAATCTCGCACCGCTACAGTTAAGGGAGCCTTCACGTCAGGGGTCGTCTGAACCTTATATCGCCTATGATAGAGGTTACAGATCAACTTGGGATGACCAGCCAGATCGCGAAGTCAGTGGCCGCGAAAAGTCTCCTGGCGAAGCCTCCTGGCGCACCAATGTTGCATATACTGATAACACTGCAAGGTATACGGGGTATACGGCGCGAAATCACCAGCCAACGTATACGTCGGAACAGGTAGAATATCGTAGCTAGTAAACACGTCTCATAGATATCATGGGCTTAAGGACATCCGATATCTTTATATCCTTTATTGTTGATTGTATTGGCAGGACCGATTGGAAGGGCAGATACCAATTAAAGCTCTAATGCATATAGGTATTCCTAGTATTACTTTTGTATGGATGTCCCATTGAAAATACTAAGAAGAGCGAAACAGCCGTACAGCAAGCCAACAGGATATGCAACGAGAAGACGCTGTTCAGACAGGCGAAGCACGGCGACGAAGATACCTGATGCAGCATACGTACACCATAGAATAGAGATGGTAGCCAGAAGATAGCCAAACGTTCCACTGAAGAAAGAAAATGTCATTAAATGATCGTACACATAAATAAGAGAATAAAGCTTACTCGAGTTGCACCATGACACTAATAGCTCCTACACCAACCATGGGGAGAAGACAATAGCCAAGGACCGAGGCAGTACGGTACGCGTCAATGCCCTGCTCAGACATGAGGTTTAGAAGGGTATATATAGACGCCGACCCGAAGAGTCCGACACCATAGATGTATCCAAAGGTCGGTTTTCCAGACTGTAAACCGTGTAAACAGGAGTCATTAAAAATGAGAGGAGAGAACGTACAAAGAGAAGGAAGAGAGCAAAGAAAAAGCAGAACACAATGGGACCAGCGAGGTCAGCATCATCCATGATGCGTTCATCGATTCGCTGCAATGGGTTGAGGACAGTCAAAGACTTTGCACGTATATGCGAGAAGTTAATCCCAAGTTCTGTTATATCGTGAATAAAGAGTGTCCCAGGAAGACACCAAAGTGACTGACCTTCAAGAAGCGCAGGTTCTCCCTCGATTCCGCCAGTGCCAAACGCAGTCCACCAACCACCCTGCGACTGTATAGCGCCAAAATTTGCATTGTGGGCAATAGCACCTTGTGGAGGTGCTTGTCCGTCGAGACTTGGACGCGATCCGGGATAGAAGTTGGGGTCTGATACTGCGGGACCTGGCGAGTAGAACTGGAGCGGCTCCTGGGGCATTTGCTGAGCATAGTATGGACTCTGTGAGGAGGATGCGCCGTAGGTATTTGTGGTATCCTGCCACATTGCGGTTGGCGAGGATGATGTGTGAGCGGTTAGTGGCGGTATGTGGTCGGTGTTGCTGTCAGTTCTACGCGTGACACTATACACGTCTTCGTGACGTCGGGTCACGCGTTACTGTGACTTGTGTCCCGCCACTGTCGACACATGTTTGCTCGGCTCTCTTTTCATTCAAACAGTCATGGTAAGCTCATCCTCGCCGTTCTCCACTGCAAATTTACTGATTCTTTTTTCTCCCATAGCCCCAGGTACTGTACTACTCAAGAGCATATATTAATAAATCTAATCTTCCGACAGAACGAGTATATCGAGGAACACATTAAGCGGCATGGAAGACGTTTAGATTACTTTGAGCGCAAGTACATGCCCACTCTTTTATCTTGTTTATTACCTTCCTTACCATCAGCTATACGCCAGGCGCAAACGTGAGGCTCGTGCTGTGCACAAGTCCTCCGCTGTAGCACAGAAGGCTTTCGGTATCAAGGCCAAGTTGCTCCACGCCAAACGCCATGCCGAAAAGATCCAGATGAAAAAGACCCTCAAAGCTCACGACGAACGCAATGTTAAGCAACCAGACTCTGGAACCGTCCCAGATGGTGCTCTTCCTACATACCTGCTCGATCGCGAGGGTCAAAAGGACGCTAAGGCCCTCTCCAGTGCAATCAAGCAAAAGCGCAAGGATAAGGCTGCAAAGTACGCTGTGCCCCTTCCCAAAGTGCGCGGTATTGCCGAGGACGAGATGTTCAAGGTCATGAAAACGGGAAAGCACAAGAGCAAGAGCTGGAAGCGTATGGTCACGAAGGCGACGTTTGTTGGCGAGGGCTTCACCCGCAAACCTGTGAAGATGGAGCGCTTCATACGGCCGATGGCACTGCGCTACAAAAAGGCGAATGTGACACATCGTGCGTCTCTCACAGTATACTCTCTTTGCAGCTGTACTAACTGTACAAAACAGCCGATCTGAAGGCAACTTTTCAACTACAGATCCTCGGGGTGAAAAAGAATCCCCAGTCACCTATGTACACCCAGCTTGGGGTCATGACCAAGGGTACTGTTATAGAGGTCAATGTCTCCGAACTCGGCATGGTCACAACAGGTGGCAAGGTCGTCTTTGGAAAGTACGCACAGATCACCAACAACCCAGAAAACGATGGTTGTATAAATGCCGTTCTCCGTATGTGTTTCCTCCACATTCTTTCTGTACATCAGCTCATGTTTGTGTGTTTCCAGTCGTATAAATACCTTTTCATGACCCACGACGCTGTATCGATAGTTTATCTGCCTCATCACATCCTCCTCCGTTATCCACGACCTACTCAAAAGTAACTATGATTGTATGTGCAACTACTTATATCCTTCGCAATCAATTGCATTAGACTCTGATGTTGTGCGGTCCTTGTCAAGAACTAATCGTTGATGAAGGAATGTCTTAACTGTATGCAATTGCGGGTATGTATCCACTATATGTGTATGACTTGTTTATAAATTATGATTAAAGCACCTATTACGCTAATGAAATTGAATAACCTATTGCTTCTTATTCCCGGCTAACAACTGTCGACTGTACAACTTCAGCAACACTTCCATAATCTCTTCAAGTGGTACTGTCGCATATTCATTCACATACTGCGGTAATGAGTCCTCCAAGTTGAATCCGGCCTTCTTCATGAAAAACGGATGCATCACGTCTGGAGTTGCCTCTCCCAGTTGTCTCATCGTGAGTCGCTCGATGTGTCTATTCCGTGGCTTGTACACGACTCCCGAAATCAGTCGCTTAGGTACCGGGGCTGGTAAGATGTTGTCCTCTGAAATCTTTGCACTTGGGAATGGAACGGGTGATGTGCTATGGAGTGTTGGTGACTGGGAGAGGTCACGTGTGGAGGGGAGACCTGCTGAAGTAGGAGGATGAAGAACGGTCGCTGAACGAGTCTGTTCGATCGAAGGATAGTTGGCAGAGAGCGGGGCAGGTATTAAAGGCGATGACACTCCATAGTTCGACGGAGAAGGATATGTCATCGATTTCTGTGCATCTACTGAAGGGCTTAATGACAATGGTTCAGGGATCTTCTTTTTCTGCGCAGTTGCACTAGCAGGCAGTGATGTGCGCCAATCCTCTGTTGCGCGTACTTGATCCATCTCCCGAGTAAGGTTCTTCCGAAGTACTGTTAGCCATGAATACAGAGACACATTTAGGGTGATGTAAATGTCTTCAAATGCTTTCATTCCTTCTCTCCTCACGAATTCGCTGTGGAAATCGTATAACAAGTTTGTTGCAAGGGCTTCTTCCATTTCCTCGCTAACCATGTGCATTTTCATGGACGGTAAACCGACAATAATAGCCTCGACTGCGTCTTTCAAGAATGCTGCTAGCCACTCGCCGCTATCAAATCTGTCCCACGTCTTCGAAGCATGGATGGCAAGATGCCCTGGTCGAGTGAACTTGGATATGGACATCGAGGCGAATGATAGATGGAGGTCCCTTTTAGCTGGTTGAGTCTCAGATGTCACCAATCGGTCCAATTGAGCTTGAACATCTCGTCCGATGAATTGTGCGATTTCCGAGTCATCCATAGTCCTGGGGAATACAACAAGTCGAAGAAGCTCCAATTTAAGACTCATTTTTTGACGAACGATATATGATAAGGTAGGTTCCGCCTCTTTGAAACGGCTTCGCGCTGACTGAAGCATAGCTTCTGCAACTGCTGAAAGCGGGTTTTCGGGTTTGGGAGAGCGGGTGCTTCGGAATGTCTGGGACTCTCTACTGGCCCCTGCCCGCTGGGCATCGAGATTTGCTTTGAATTTATTGATATAGGACTGTACCCTGGGTATAGTGCCGACTGTAACCACAGCAAGGATTTCAGGACTAGTCACTGTGAACGCCAAATGTAACAACCGATCTGCGCTATCGCCACCGGATACAGCCTTCGACCAGTCGTCGCAAATTTCAACTTCCAAAGGTTCAGCTCTGAAGAAGAATTAGTGCAGCAAAATGAGCACACAACATAAAACATACCGGTAATGAAGGATTTCCTGGTGGTCAGATTCCAGGGATACGACTAGGGCTCCGCTGGTCAATCGAAGCTCCAACATCCTACATTCTCCACTATTATGTAGAGTATATAGAGAGTCGGTATCCTTCCTGCGAATAGTCTGGAAAACGCAATTTGGAACGCGTGCATGACCAGACAAATTTCCTCGTGCCAGAATCTCGACTTCACCTACTTGGATTGATAGCTCGTTCGAAGCTTCTGTAAGCTTTGTGCGCATGACTGCCTGTTTCAGGTCCAGCGTTATCGCACTAATAGACTGCCCCAGATCGACATCCAGCGTAATTTGCCGGATTCGAACCAATATGACCGTCGATAAACCTTGCTTCCCAGTATGAGGAAGCTGAGACTCAGTAGGCGTGCTAATTGAGGATTTCCCTGGCGTTTTGGGTTCGGGGAATGACTGTGCATTGAATATTGGGATGCGATCGAGCCATACAGCTTTAAAACAAAGGATATCTTGCAAACGGGAAAAGCGAACGGCACCATGGAATTCAGTATCCAGAACAACGGATATAGAACTGAGAGCGATTCCATCGTTGGATTCAACCTTGGCGAAGGAGACAGAAAACGAAAGATTACGTGCATCTAGCCTCACACAGTCTTCGCTTAAGAAGCCATGCTTTAGACCTATTCTCAAGCCAGCCACGCTGCCAGTGAATGATACTTTTCGAGCGCCAGGAGAAACGTTGACAATGAAGCCTCCGCTATCCCAATGAAGTCCTGCAATAACGTTGACATCTGGCTGACATGTCAATTCCAGTTTCGATTGGTCAATCCGAAGGCTGAAACTGATACGCATACTTGAAACAGCATCTACATTCTCATCTCGGCGTGATGTGACGACACTGGGAACATGTGATACCGCCAGTGAGGGGGGACGAGAAGTCTGTGAGCTGATTTTCCTCATACGAGCCTCTACATGACTGACAAGTTCAGTCACGAAAGGTAATAGCTTCGGCCTGAGGGTATTCTGACTAGAATGGACTGTACTTTTGAACATCAAAATTGATGGCTCCTGTTCATTTCCGACCGTGTGCTTCTGTGAGGCAGGGGTGGCGCGATACTCTGCCCAAACAGAAACGACAGGTAAATTGAACACTTCTGCGCCCAGACTGAGAACTTGTTCATCCGATAATTCTCGGACGGAGTTGGAGACTGATCTACTTCGGAAGAGCGTAGTTGCTGAACCACTGTATACCCTTACTTTACCGCTCGAGAAGGTTAACGAGCCAAAGATATTTGATGTGGGTATTGCAGTGTAATACTTCTCCATGGGTTTTTTCGCTGATTCCACGCTGGGAGTTGCACTGGATGGTGTTCTTGGAACACTTGAAGACAGCCGCTCCACGCGGTCTTTGCCTTGTCGATATACATCGACCAAGGAGAATACATAATCTGGGATCGTTGAATCCAGATCAAGGATAAAGCCACTGACGTTTGCTCCTAACCATATCTGCCTAGAATTAGCTGATTTAGACGTTCGGAGCTGAGCAGTCATTTCGGGATAAACCAAACGATTTCTAGTCTGGTGATTTTCCGCTGCAAAATCTGATGACACCGATTGTCTGAACCTGACGATGCGCGTTATGTGAGATACGAAAGTAAAGACATAAAGGAATTTACCTAGAGGTAAAGATAAATGAAAAATTTTGCATGATCGCTTGACCAGTTTCGCCTCGGTGGGTCGCAAAGTCTATGGACTTAATCGAAAACAAAAAGGCACGAACAGTCACGGAGTCTCTGTTTCTTATTTGAGGTAATTCCAGTTCTTCGTCATGTATAAGCGGAAAAGCCACGCCAATTCCGTGTATCGAAACTTTCACGACGTAGTCCTTAAGCCAAGATGATGTTTCGTCCAGTTGTGACTCGCCAACTTTCACATCAAACGTCTTCAGGATGCTCTGCGTTTTCTCTTTGAAAGCTGCGAGCTCCATAGCACGCTGATCCTTTCGGTCAAGAATTTCAGCCTGCAACGGTTTCGGGTCATTTATGGGAGAGAAAACAATGAAAAAATATATACCTGTAAATGATCAATAAAATCACCAACCTCTCCAATTGAACTTGGTTGCATGACAGCGTGTATGCGAGATACCACGAGCTGAACAATGTTATGGGATGCCTCTTGAACATCACTACCCTTCGCGCTCATTTTGAAGTCAATGGTGACAAATGCAGATCGATGCTGTCTGCTCGAGACTCGTCCCACAGAACGAGGTGAAAGGGACAGTGCCAGATCCGACAACCCTAGATCCCATGCCCATCCAGCTTCGTTATTCATTCCTCCCGCAATATCCGAGCATTCAAGATAGATTGTAGAAGATAAACCTTCAAGCCCAATGCAAAAGCCGCGCATCTTGAGGAATCCGCCATATCGCACAAATGTTTTTGGTGAAGCAGACTTCTGCGGTGTTGATCTCTTTAATCGACTTTTTTGCATAAGTGTAACAAGATCATTGAAGTCTTGTCCAAACTTTTGCTGAACGGCGAGCAATGTGTCCCAATGTGACGTCTTCACTTTCATCTCAATGAATTCTACGAGAACGAGAATGTGAACTAATGATCCTTCGTACCGGCCTGCAATCGATAGGGCAGGAAGTGCAAGCCGGATGCGAGAGCTAGGGGTCACATCATGGGTATCAGGTTTCGAAGCTACATTGAAAACCATAGAAGCAACTTGTAGTCCGAATGCCTTTGATGGAGCGGTTGTGTTTGGGGTTTGCATATACCCAATGATGTTATTGCCCTCTAAAGTCAACCATGTTCCGTGCATTACCTGCAGAGAAACTTCGAAACGGCCAAGTTGACCATGAATTTGGAGTACTAGTCGTCGCTTTATTGTACGTGAAGGCGTCGGAGAGACTGGCTTCGACTGCACTGCTTGAAACTGAGATAAAAGAGTCTTCATTGTTGCCTCGATGCCCGGAAGGAAATCAGCTCGCCATTCTCCGACGAAATGATAAAGACGGAGCGCGCTGCGAGGCACATTCAAATGTATATCATCAAGCGAGACAACGAGGCGTAAATGATTCGTTGAAGTGGTTTCTTGACGCGATACAGCACTAAGCTTGCCACTTTTGAGGGTCAATGCTGCAAGGACATCCTGATCGTTTCTTTCCGTCAAATCGGCTGGAGTTCTGGCTTCGAGATACATTGCATCAAATAATATGC